>JAJPUD010001512.1:161444-191427 GCA_023553655.1 Myrmecobius fasciatus | reverse complement strand
CTTCCTTCCTTCCTTCCTTCCTTCCTTCCTTCCTTCCTTCCTTCCTTTCTTTCCTTTCTTTCTTATTTTATTTGTTTGGGCATATAATTACTCCTGATATGGAAACTTCTTTCACTGTTGCAGACTAGCAACACTTTAATAATAATATACAGACTTCAATGGGCACTGAGTTGTTAAGTTTTTAACTTGTCCATAGGAATTGTACAGACAGCTCAGATGATCAGACACAGTATGGGAAACCAGGTTTTCATGACTTCAAGGCCAGCCCCTATTCCTGTTTTATATCCTACTTCTCAGGTACTCTCATTAAAATGGAAAGTAGATTAATAATAACTTATTTCATATTATTTTCAGAGGACCATGCTAGATTTGAATAACCTGGGTTCAAATCTTTTTTTTTTTTTGACTCTTATTAGCAATGTGACCTGAAATAACTAAATGAACTCTACCATTCATTTTAGCACTATCTTTTCTATCTTTTGAATCCTTTAAAGAAGGTCATATCAATGTCATTAGGCTTATTTTTCAGATAAGAAACCAAGATTTGGAAATATAGGAATTTGCTCAAGATCACATAGCTGGTAAGTGTTTGAACCCTGGACTTCTTGGGTACTAACTGGTGTAAGTGTAGAAAATTTCTAGGATTATTTTAACTACAAACACTAATGATATTAACAAGTCTTTTAATGAAATGAGTAGAATTTGTAGACAATGCAGAGCAAATTATGAAAACACCATTAATGACAATAGGAAATGTAATGGCTTTTGACAGACTGAAAACACAAAGGAGAAAAAGTATGAAGTGTGGAAGATGAGAACAAAAATTTTTCACTATTTAGATAGGTTGTCATAGGCCATGAGTGAGTAGACTTCTTTGCTCTTCTGAAATTTTACAATCTTAGTTTTAGAAGATTTTAGAGACTACCTATAAACCACCACTTGCCTCCTTTTAGTAATGAAGAAACTGGGGTTCATAGGTGTCAAATGCCAAGGTCACATAAATAAGGAATGATTATGGTAGGATTTGAACATATGTTCTACTTCTAAATACCTTGTGCACTTCATTGTTTCATTGCTAATCAGTATTCAAGCTTCATTGAGAGCTTGCTGTATGTTCAGCATTGAACTTTCAGCTTGTGACAGTTCTGTGTCAACTTCAAGGTAGAAGAGCCCCAGGGTAAGGATTCCCACAATTCCCTCAGCCTAACCTTTTCTTTTCAGAATTGCTTTGTTAAGAAATTTTGGACTTAGGTTTGTGCATATATATATATATTCATGCAAATAATCTGATAGTGATTTTTATTCTTTACCAATGGGAATCAAATGTCCTGCTGTTCTCTACATTATATTATCTCTGCTTTTTGCTAGGAATGCCAATAAACAGGTTTAATAGCTATTTTTTCATGCCATGTGGTACTGGTGCTGAGAAAAAAAATAAGGGTAATAGTTTCTCAGGAACATAAATCCTTCACAAACTGATTCATTACTCTTTGCCTCTGACTCCAGGGACAAGTGTAGGCAGCTTTCCCAGGAAGTCAAAGGCAGCCTGTTAGTTCAGTCTTAAGGGTTAATCAGGATACATACTGCAATTGCTCTTGTACTACAGTTCAAAGACTTCTAGTCATTCTGAAGATAGGCTTGAGAACCTACACCAGGAATAAACCTGTGGATTGTGGCTCTTAAAGAGGCAGAGGAGCACAGGTATGATCACATCTTCCCATTTGCTCTACATGGCCTTGCTGTGACAGGACAGAATTATATCTGAAGTAAAATACAAAAAGAAGTTTAAGATGAAAGCCAGATATTTAAAAATATATATATATATATATATATATTTATGTTTCTCTTCATAGGCCCCTAGATGACATGGAAATTCATAGGGGTATGATATATATGCACCAGTGTAGAGAGTCACCCCCCACACACTCTTACCCCCTATGGAATTAAACTGTATCAGGTTACTGAGTACATAAAGAAGAAAATTTCTTCTTTTCTTTCTCACTTCTATGGTATTGTTCATACCACACCTATACTTGGAATACTTGCCATCCCTCCTCCACCCCTCTGCCTGCAAATATGATGTTCAATACTTCTTCCTTCTAGGTGAAATTGTTCCTTTCTTCCTTGGATCTGGTATACACTGTTTATATTCCTGTATGTACTTACCACAATGCACTTGTTCTATTTGTATTCATTGCATTCTTCTTGTTGACTGAAGACTTTGAGAGGGCAGGGAATATATATTGTTGATCTTTTCCTATTTCGAGAATAGTACTCATAGGACAGTCTTAATAAATGCTTAGTTTCAGCAATAGTAGAAGGAGTAGGAATAGTAGCAGTGGTGGTAATGGTAGTGGTGTTGAAAATATTAGGGACAGTAGGAGTAGGAGTAGGAGGATCAGTAGTATAGTATTAGTAATTATTCTTATAGCTGAAATCAGACCATTTTGGCTTTAGTATTCCATATAAGCCTCATGATAACCTTATGAGGAAAATCTTATAGTTATTATTACTCTAATTATCAAATGAGGTAAGATGATAGAGGCTCAGAGAGATTATGTGACTTTTCCATAGTTGGTATTTTCCATAGTTGATGTTTGTTAGAAACAAGATTTGAATCAAGATTTCTCTTAAAACAAGTCCATCCTTCTATCTATCCCATCACTTTTCTTGGGACTAATTGGTTCTGTTTGTTCCCAAGGACTAGAATTAGAAACATTGAATGGGAGCTGCAAATTTAGTCTTGATGTAAAGAACTTCCCTGGAAACATGGTTGTCCCAAAGAGAAATGGGTTGCCTCAAGAGGTAAAGAGTTCTTCTTTGTTATAAGCCTTTGAGCAGTTGCAGAATGTCCACTTTTTGGGGTGTGTTGTAGAGGGGACTCTTCAAGTGTAGATGGGACTAAATTAGTGCTGAAGTCTCATCCAACTCTGAGATGCTGTGATTTTGTGATTTTGTGAGCTCTTGTTGAATTGAACTATATGAAGGGTTATTGAACTGAATATTATTGAACTGTAAGCCTAATAATTTAATTTCTTTGTTGTTGTTATTCAGTCATGTGTGACTCTTTGTGACCCCATTTGTTTTTTTTGGGGGGGGCGGTGAAGATATTGGAGCGGTTTATCATTTTTTTCTCCAGCTCATTTTACAGATGATAAAACAGGCAAACAGAATTAAATGACTTGCTGATTATTACACAGCTAGGAAGTAGCTGAGGCTAGATCTAAACGCCGGTTTTTTTTTGACTCTAGGCTTATAACTTTATCAACTATACTATGTATCTGTTCCTAATTTAATTTAATATGATTTAATTCCTGCCTCATTTCTATTCTTGAGACCACATGAAAAAGAGCAGGAAAGATAAGGAAGGAAGGGACAGTGAAGTTTGGACAACACAGCTGAAATTTGTTTCTGAGAAGCAATAATTCAGGTCATGGTTGGTTTCCTCAAGTTCTGAAGTCATGGTTTAAGAACATCTAAACTTGAAAAAAAAGGAAATTTTATATTCTAGTGTCATTATTCCAGAAAATTTTTCCTTAATGAGAATCAATGAATGCAAGAACTGAAATAGAAATTTAAGAGTCATTCTAATCTACTCTCTTGATTTTAGGCATGGGGACTGAACATGGGCTTTTACTGACTAGGAAAGTACCTAGTACGGAAATTTCCCCTTCCACTGCAATTCATTGAGAAGTTAAGTCATATACAGTGTCAAAGGGGAGATCTGAAGTGGGTGTCCTGAGTCCAAGATTGGCTTTCTATCCTACCTCATCACATCAGGTAAGAAAAAGTTCTTTTGTTTTGAAAATTAGAAAACCGAGGTCCTGAAAGAGTCAATCACCCAGAACCTCTGGCTTCACCAAGTACTCTCCTATATTCTTTTTTTTTTTTTGTACTCTAGTTATTTGTGTATTTGTCAAATAATCCCTATCATGTTGTAAACTCCTCATAAGTAGGGAATGTTTCCCTTTGTCCTTCATCCTCCAAGTCCAAGATCTTTCTATACATATGTGATTTTGTTACACAGTGGTATGATGAAATAAATGAGCATCTATGTGGCTCAGTGGATAGAATTCCAGGCCTGGAATTAGGAAGACCTCCATTTAAATCTGGTCTCAGACACTTACTAGTTGTGTGATCCTGGGGAAGTCACTTAACACTGTTTGCCTCATTTTCTCATCTGTAAAATGAGCTGGAGAAGGAAATGGCAAATCTCTCCAATATCTTTGCACAGAAAACTCCAAATAGGGTCACAAAGAACCAAACAGCTGAAAACAAATAAACAAGAACAACAAAAACAGGAAAATAAACTCTAGAATGAGGAGTTTTGGTTTCAAGTTCCAGCCCTGCCAATTATTGGTTAAATGATCTTAAATAAGTCAAAGAACTCTGGGCTTTGGTTTTCTCATTTTACAAGTTGGGTTAGAGGATATTTAAGTTCCTCCCAGAGAGAAAATTCTGATTCTATAAGCATTAGAATACTTTCTGCCTGTCTCATTAGGATGCTGTGAAAATAAATTAGCCAGTGTCAATAAAATTATAGTATCTCCTTTGAGAAAGGAATTATGTAAGCACAAGTAAACATTATTACTAACTGTTTTTCAAAACACGCCTTTGGGGTGCAAATTTTCCCAAGGAAAGACAGCCACAACAGGGAAAAGATGACTTGCTTCAAGAGTCAGATCAAGAATAGATCCATGAGTCAGGATCACAGAAACTTAGTGAGAGAAGGGACCTCAGAAACCATTGAAGCAAATCTCTTGCCTAATATGAATCTCCTCTGCAAATGATCAATTTTGATCCTGATCATTGATCTAACTTCTGCCCAAAGACCTCCAGAGGTAAGGAACTTCTTGAGGCAATCTATTCTACTGTTGGCCAATTTCAATTACTAGGAAACTTTCCTTTTACTGAACAAAACTCATCTTTCCTATTCTTCTCCTCTACTCTCACTTGGTTAGGGACAAAATGAACAAACCAAATCCCTTTTCCACATGACTAAGTTTCTGACTTATAAAGCCTTGCTCCCTGAATATGCCTCGTTGTCTTCCATCCTGAGGTACTTGGCCCATAAGCTACTAATAAAGTTATTCTTAGAAAAAATGGTTAGTTCTCATGACTCTTCCCTATGAAAAAAGAGGAAATTGTAGCTTGGAAAACAAAACATTGAGGAGAATCATAAATAAATCTACTAAACTCCTTCAAAAATACTAAGGTTCTAAAGCTTAGTTTTGAGAGAGGCAGAAATTCTTTTCAGAAATGCTTATAAAAAAGATGAATGAGGAAAAGTTATTAATAATGCGTGCATTACATGGAGATGCAGAAACTCAGAGACCATCAAGTTCAACTCACCCATTTTAAAGATGAATAAAGTGAGATCCAGACAAGTTAAATGATTTACCAAAAATAACACAGGTAGTAAGCATCAGAAATGGATTTCAACTCAGGTCCTCTTTCTAGACTATTGCTGTTCCACATTATACATGTAGTGTAGTAAGGTTTAAAAAGTGTTTTTCTCATAAAAATTAAGTGAGGCAAGGAATATAAGCATTATTATTTCCATTTTACAGAGGAGGAAATGTAAACATTTCAACATTAAATGACTTACCCAAATTCATACAGCTAACAAATTTCTGATATAGAATTTGAACCTATGTCTTCTTCCCCTGGGTTTTGCACTCTTTCAGCTGTGCCCTATAATGTCTTAGGCAATCATGTTGCACATAATTTTTTTTTTGACTGTAAATGTTTTTTTTCCCTAATTATATGAAATTTTTTTAACATTTGCTTTTTAAAATTTTGAATTGCAAATTCTTTTTCTCCCTCTTCTCTCCCCTCATTGAGAGGGCAAACAATTTTATGTAGGTTATACACATGCAGTTATACAAAAACATATTTCCTTATTACAAAGTTTGAAAAAGTATTGTTCTGTATTCAGACTCCCTCAGTTCTACTGTCATTGTTTATATCATAGACATGAAAAGGCTTCTGAGATTATCAAGTCCAACACACTGTATATTCTAAACATGTTACATGACTCCAAGAATCTTTCCAAAGCAAATGATAAACTTAAAATAACTCCAAATACTCAAATTATAAGTAGCTTAAAGAATGAAATATTAAATGTACATTGATTACATGCGAGTCTATTTTTCCTCTAATGGTACTAAAGTTCTTAATGTCTAGAAACTTGATTCTTCCATGGCAACTCTCCACACCATCTTATGGTAATGGTGATGGGGGAAGCTACCATCTTGTTTAGTAGGCTTGAGCATATGAGTTCTGTGTCTTAGAAGAATGGGAACAAATAGATTAAATAGAAAATAAAAATAAAAACAACGTGAGAGAAGTAGAGAATTTCTGAGGCAGAACATCATGAATCATAGTAAATGACATATGTGGCTCAAGAAACCCGGGAAAACTGCCATGATTGCACAAGGTCATTGATGACACTCACTTGGGTATGTGCCCTGGATGGACAGCTACCTTCTTTAACTCATACATAATCATTTTGAAATATTTAATTTGTTATGAAATAACTAATAGAGGAAGTAAAGGAGCAACTAATGGTTGATAAGCAAGTTGGCCATTTCTTTAAAGAGGAACAAAAGAGAAGCTACTAAAGAACAGAATTTTATTTCAAAGGGCTCTTTAAGATATGAGGGATAATGAGACCCAAGCCCATTCTTGACAATATAGCTGAGAATTGTCATCCAGTTTCTGTTTGAAAACCTGCAGTGGACAAAAGAGAACGGTGTGGGAAACCACTAATGTCTTAAGGAAGATTCCATGTCTATGTTACTTAAGTGTTAGAAAGTATTCTTTCTTCTCTCCTGTAACCAAGACTAAGTCTTCCTCTCTGCACTTTCTACCCATTGGTATCACATCTCTTCTCTAGTATTAAGCAAAGCAAATCTAATCCTCTTTTCTGTGATAGCCTTTCAAACTTTTGCAGACAGTCTGCAAGTCATTGGGTTTAGATCATGAAGACCTGGGTTGAAATCCTGCCTCAGACTCTTGCTAGTTGGGTAAGTCACTTAGACTATCTGTCCCTCAGCTTCCTCATTTGTAAAATAAAGAGTGGGGGCAATAGACTCAATGGCCTCTAATTTTCCTTTTAGCTCCAAATAGTTGATCTTACAATTGCTGCTTAATTCTTCTCCATCTCAACATCCTTATTTGCTTTAATTGATCCTCTATGGAAGAGTCTCTAGTATTCTTGTGTTCTGGTTGCTCTCCTATGACTGTGCACTCTTTTGTCTATGTCTATCTTAACATATAGTGCCCAGAACTGAATATAACATGTCAGCTGTGTCCTGACAGGTCAAGGTACTATAGGAGTGTCATCTCCCTAAGTCTAATCATTGTGTATCTCTTAATGTAATTAAGGAAATCCAAGTAAAAACATGCTTATGGATATTGAAAGGACAGATATGATTAATAGTGACTGACATGCAAAAAGTGGTGAAAATTATTCAATCCTCCAGTGAATTATTGGAAAAGGAAGTGCATAGTCAAGTCCTGTGAGTAAGAGATAATTGATAGTCTGAGGGTTTCATAGGTAGCTAAAAAACCTAGAGGAAGGTCTCTAATGTGTCTGACAGATATTCTATGGAAGATTTATGAGAGAACACAGATAAGCACAGGTGAGAAGGCTTAGATAAGTTGCAGGCTGTACCATCAGAGGAAAGATCATGACTATTAGAGTGATAAAGTTACTAGAAGGAGAGCAAAAATAAAAATAACAACTGATCTAAAGCTTTCCAAAGTTGGCAAAAATGTATAGTCTTATATCTGAGTCTTGCAATAGTTGTAGGATAGCAGTACTGCAAATTCTGTTATTTCCATTTTTAGAGATGAGGAAATGGAGACAGTGAGGATAAGAAATATGATTTGAACTTGGGTTTTTCCAATTCTAGATCCTGTTTACCTGCACTCTGTCTTCTTTACCAAGATGTCTCTCAGCAATGAATGTACAAGGAATAGAACACCAAGAAGAAATATCTGTGTGAATACAAATGGTAATCATATACTTATAGGATTGGAAGTGACTTTACCAGCTTATCTGATTTCTGCCTCAATATAAATTACCAGTAGAACCTTTCAGTCAGAGAAAAAAAAATCTGTTCTTGTTATTTTGTTTTTACAGTTTTGAATGTTGCCATGTAAGGCATGTGGGTGGAAATCTTTGGCTCTTTCTCTTGTTCCTAAGGTTGGCAAGAAATTGAGTGTGATACAGATACCAGTGCTTTGCCTCTTTTCCAGAGGGAGGATATACCTCCCATAACTTCAGTACTTTGCAAGAGAAAGGAATAAAGGGATCCAGGTAGAATTTAATCTGGCTCTTTTCAGCTAAGAAAAGTCCATTTTTGTCTCTAAAACTGGCATCTAGGATTTCCGTAGCCAAAATAGCCACTTCTTCATTTGGAATTACAGAATTTCCAATATGAAAGGGAGCTTAGAGATTACCCAATTCCCTCTGTCCCCCACCCCAACCTTATACATTCTAGAGATGAAGAAAAATTGGCTTTCCCAAGAGTATACAAATAATAGGTTGCAAGACTGGTTTTTCAAACTTTGTCTCCTGACTCTAAGGTCAGGTCTGTTTGTTCTTATTGGGGGCTACTTTTCACTTCCAGATCCTTTCTGTCCCAAGCCCAGAAATGAAAGAAAGGTTTGAAGTAAGTCCAGCTTGTCTTTGACCTAGTCATTCTAACAGTTTCCATCCAGCAAAAATGTCCTATAAAAGTGTTGGGACTAAAAATACTTTTCAAATAGAAAAAGATATCTTGATAGTGTAGTTGATACAATCTTGGACTTGGAAGGAGTGAAATGAATCTGGGTTTAAATATGGCCTCAAACACTAACTAGATGTGTGATCCTTAACCTCTTTCTGTCTCAGTTTCCTCATTTGTAAAATAGTGATAATAATGGCACTTCCCTTTCAGCATTGCCCCGGTACACATAGGTGCTATAGAAATGCTTGTTAAAAAAAGACAAAAAAAGTTTTAAGAAGGTTTAGATAGCTCTGAAAGTAGATAATATTCTAATACCACATTACAATTTATTAGTCTATAGAACACAATTACTTTGATATTCAGCCCAAGTTGGGTGCTTTATTTTTATTACTTGATATCAGTGACAAAATAGTCTTAGTTCATCACTGTTTCCCCTTTTTGGGATGTCTTTCACTCCCAGACCCTCTCTATCTCAAACTCAAAGATGAAAAAGGTTTTTGTCCTAGTAACATTTCATAGAAGCTGTTCTAAAAATCTTCATGCAGCTTACTTGAGATACTGTGTTTCAGAATACTATTCCACAGCTAACTCCATGAGCCCCAAGGTATGAATGCATAACAAAGCAAACTAGATGAACAACTGTATAATCAGCATATTCCAGCATAGTGGAAAAAACTCTGGTTTTCTAATAAAAAAAAAAGTGAGGATCCAAATCCTGTCTTTGCTACTTATTAGCTACATAATCTTGAACAAGCGCCTTAGCCCCGTTAGGGATAGTGATGGTAGAAGTTGGGTAGTGTGCAGTAGGGGTGATATGTCATAAACAGAAATAAGTAAAAAGCTAGGTTAATTTGAGGTGGAAAAGACTGCTAATGACCCAGGAAAGCTTTGTGAGATAGGACCAAATAAGAACACACCTGCTAGCATTTATAGAATCCTTTGAACTTCTTTATGAAGACCAGCCTTATGAGATGTGATGATGAGGGGGAGTGTATCAACCATATAAAGAAAAGTGATTGCATTGACTTTAAAATATAATAATACCAAGTCAGTCATTATTTTTATACTAAATCATTTCAACAAGCAATTCAGATGCTTTGACTTCTTACTCTGAAGGAGTGTTTCCCTAGAGGATCATCTGAGAGAAATGTATTGCCTTTTGAGAGAATGAAGTAAATGAAGGTAAACATGAAACTTAATTGGATGTGATTTAAAGAGATCCCAGATAAAGACAGAGAACTACAAAGGACAGAATACAAACGAATTCTGGGAGAAACAACTTTTCCCTTCCCTGAGCTCTCCTATAATTCTTTTAGGATAGCAAAAAAGAAAATTTTGAGGATCTTTCTCCCTTTCTCTTTCTCTCTTTCAGTCCTAATACTTTAAGATCATAAGAAGAGGGAAGGGTATAAGCATTTATTAAGCACCTAGATGTGCCAGACAATGTGCTAAGTGCTTTTACAAATATGATCTCATTTGATCACAAATATCAGTGATAGTATTTAGATCTGGAGTCTCTGTTAAAGACATGCAATGAAGAAATCATTTTTAAAAAGTAGCTATGCTTTCACTTTGGACTACAGGTACATGAATTTTACCTGTTGTCTTTCTGACATTTAAATTTGGTATTGCTTAAATTTGATTCCTAAAAGAATAGCAAAAAGACAAGGACATGAGGACATGAGAAATGCTGTTATGTTTCATCTTAGAACAATCAGTTACTGTATGATGCATGATTAACTCAGGATTTTATTGAAGGGTCTACCCCTGGATCTTTTCTCATTATGACTTTAAAGCAGCATTTCATACAGTGCTGCTGCAGGTGCAAGCTACAGAGGACAAAGAGGAGAAGGCAATAAAGGGAATATGGGATCTTTAGTATCCTCAGTAAAGTATTAAATTTATTTTGTACTTACAATAGCTGTGGGGGTTGCAGCCAACACGCAGTACAGCATAAGAGGTGAGATGAAGCTTTCTTCCTCTGTCCCAGGGTAAGGCTTCATCAAGTCTCCATCCTGACAGAAGAATCCTTGGATATGCACCTGGAAAGTGTCAGTACATTCGAAGTAGTAGGCGAGTAATACGGTCCCAGCCATGATGACGAGCTGAAAATAAAGCATGGTCACACACACGTTAGTTGCTGTTCCCTTGTTTCTTAACTGCTTTCAACCCACAGGGCAGACTCCCTACATCACCCAGCATGATCAGAGTGCATGTGCCTGATTGTGCCAGTGCTCGGGCATGGGTGTGCCCGTGTGCCTGTGTATGTGCCTGCCTTGTGACATCTGTTAAGTAATACTAAAGCAGGTCCATGTTCTCAGTGAAGAGGAATCCAGGCACTTCTGATAAGATCCTGAGCTTCCAAAGCTACTTCTCAGGATGTCTAAAAGGCTGACAAGACAGTTAGTGACACTATTGGAGTTGGCAAGATGTCCAAGTGACATCACTGCATAAATGATTTTCCTTCTCCCTGATATGGGCTTTGCCTTAATACCAAAATGATATTCTGTGGAGTTACTTAAAACGCTTTATAGAAGTTACATCTTTATTATTTCTTTCACTTCTCTGATAATGTTTCCAGAGAAGTGGAGATGAGTGACTATTAGTTTCAGAAACATAATTATATGTGAGGAACTTGTGGGTCAGAAGTCAGGGTACCTGCAAAATCCTAATACTAACAGTACTGCTAACAAAGGATCAGTTACCAACATAGGAATCACACCTATATAGAGGCTCTCTATAGATAGATAGATAGATTGATTAATTTTTGGCTATCAGGTTTGAAGAACAGTGGCTGTCAATGATGATGAGGTCACAGATGGCTAATGACTGTGTTGTGGCATTGACAGTATTGGAGAAGGATTGGTGGCCACTTTGGGTGATGCAAGTAGTTGGACTAAGTCAACAGGGCAGAGAATGCAGAAGAAAATCAATCAAGTATTTATTAAATAGATACTATATTCCAGGCATCGTGCTAAGTTCTGGGAATATAAAGACAAAAATCTTGTCCTAAAGGAACCTACATTCTATTGGGAAATAAATACAGATAGGTGTATGTGTGTGTACCTACACAGAAATTTCTGTTTCTCTGTGTATCTCTGTCTCTGTCACTTTCTCTGGGTCTCTCTTTCTTGGTCTTTCTCTCTGTTTTGGTTTCTCTCCTGGTCAGTCTCTCTCTGTCTCTCTGTCTCTCTCTGTCTCTGTCTCTCTCTGTCTCTCTCTCTCTCTCTCTGTCTCTCTCTCTCTCTCTCTGTTTCTCTCTCTCTCTCTTTCTCTCTCTTTTTCTCTGTCTCTCTCTGTGTGTGTGTGTGTGTGTGCCTTTCTAGGAATATGAAGACAAAGATTTTGTCCTAAAGAAACCTACATTCTGTCAGGAGAGATAAATACAGATATGTATATATGTGTGTACATACACAGACCCCCCCCCCTTCATCTCTGTCGTTGACTCTGGGTCTCTGTCTCTGTCTTTCTGTCTCTCTGTCTCTGTCTCTGTCTCTCTCTCTCTCTCTCTCTCTGTGTGTGTGTGTGTGTGTGTGTGTGTGTGTGTCTTTCTGGGAATATGAAGACAAAATTCTTGTCCAAAAGGAACCTACATTCTGTCAGGAGAGATAAATACAGATAGGTATATGTACGTGTACATACACAGAAACACTCTCTCCTCTGTCTCTCTCTGTTTCTCTCTCTTCATCTCTCCATCTATCTATTTATCTACCTATCTAATACAGGGTAATTTTTTGGTGTGAAAATCAATCAGGAATAGCTTAAAGTAGAAAATGATGCTTGACTTGTCTACAAGGAAGCAAAGGAGTCCAAGTGGTAGGGTGAGGAATAATTATATTTCTGGTATGGAAACAGCCAGTGGAAAGATAAAGACATGGAAAGCTGAGTGTTGTATGAGTAATAGTGAGAATATAAACTTGACTGTACCATGGATTGTGGGAAGTAGAGTTAACTTGCAACAAAGCCAGAAAGGTATGTTGTGATCAGGCCATGAAAAAAATACTAAACAGAGGAATTTACATTTGATTCTAGAGGCAATAATGAATCAACAGAGTTTATGACTAGGGGAGTGACATAAGCAATGTTGTACTTTAGGAGAGATGTCACATTTAATCTTTCAGTCACCAAATGTTTAAGTCTCTATTGTGTGCTGATTACTGATAATTTTTGTGGAATCTATAAAATGTATATGACATGACCCTTATTTTCATAAAATTTGGAGTTCAGTAGGGAGAAACAGACACAAGTACAGATTGGCTTTAAAATAACAGTATTACTTCAGGTGGGTTAAGTCAAAATACTGTGTGAAGTCTGGATGGAAGAAGGATTTTATTTTAATGGAGAATCAAGGAAAACATTGTAAAATACATGACATTAAGTTGGTCTCTAAAGGACAAATAGGAATTCCATAAGAGAATAAAAGGAAGGATGTTTGAGGGACAAAGAATAATGCCAACAAATACATGGAGAGGAAGAAATGCAGCATTTCTCTATACCTATCAGGCCATTTTCATGTAAACTACTTTATCGTCACGTCTGCTCCATCCAGAAGTTGTGTGTAGTTGACTTTTTGAACCAACATACAGAAATTTACACTTATTCTTAAGAAATTTAATCACATTTTAACTTATTGTCCTAGCTTCTTAATATCTTGTTGTTCCCATTTTTATCATATGATGATTGGTATTATCAACAAGTTTGATAAAATTATTGCCAGAACTTGATGGGCTTTTGCAAATATAATTACCTCTGCATGGAATGTTTTCTTCCCTATTTAACATCTTTTGTAATTTCCTCCTTTAATAATGGAGGCTTATATGATATTTGAGCTTACTTTGGCTTTACAGACAGTGCTCTGCACATAGTAGACATTTAATTCAATCTGGATTACTCCTAATCCCAATACATCCTGCATTTTTCTATCTCCATATCTTTGTTGACATTATTCTTTATACTTCAAATATTCTCCCTTTTCTTCTGTGGAATTTCTACTTGTCCTTTGTGTTTATTGAATTACTTTATTTGATCTTCACATAAGCATGTGAAGTAAATAGTGTAAACATTGTTCCATATTATAGATGAGGAAACTAAGACTCAGAGAAATTAAATGACTTATTCAAAAATCACATGATTACTAAGTAGTAGAGTTGGAACTCAAACTCAGACCTTCAAATACTTATTCAATGTTTCTTTGTTTTCCACTTCTCTGTCATGAGCCCATTCTACAAAAAGTCCATCTTCCCAACTTAGTCTTTCTATTTATCTCTTACAACACATGTGGTATATTTATGTCTGAATATCTCTAATTTCACCCTCAAATTTTTTTGTACTTTTTTTCTTCTTAGCAATTATATTGTAATTCACACTGTAGTTACTTGTGTGTACATGTTTTATTCTCTCTACTAGATTGTTTTTGAGAATTTTTTCAAAAGTAGGTGTTGTAGATCCCAAAGATATCATAAAAAGGGAAAAGAACCCACATGTACAAAATGTTTATAGAAGCTGCTTTGTGGTGGTAAAAATTGGAAATTGAAGGGATGCCCATCAGCTGGGGAATAGCTGAACAAATTGTGGTATAAGAATATCATGGAATAGTATTGTTCTATAATAAATGATGACCAGGATGATTTAAAAAAAACCTGGAAAGGATTAAATGAACTGATGCTGAGTGAAGGGAGCAGAACCAGGGAACATTGTATACAGTAACAGTAACATTGTGTGATGATCAGCTTTGATAGATGATTCTCTTATCAACAATACAACAATCTAAGACAATTTAAAAAGACTCATGATGGAAAATGCTATCCATACCCATATAGTTTGACTGAAGATCAAAGCATACTTTTTTCACTATATTTGTTTTTTCTTTCTCGTGATTTCCCCTTTTGTTTTGATTCTTCTTTTACAACATGACTAAAATGGAAATATGTTTAATGTGATTGTATATATATATATACGTATATATACATATATACGTATATATATATATATATATATATATATATATATATATAATCTACATCAAATTGCTTGCTGTCTTGGGGAAGGGTAAGAAAAAGGAGAGAGGGAGAAAAAATGAAAATCAGATTCTGTAAAAGTAAATGCTGAAAGCTATCTTTACATGTAATTGGAAAAAATAAAATACTTTTAAGTGAGAAAAAAATTCTAAAAAGGGAATAAATGGGGAAAATGTAGGTGCTGCACCATTTCTTATTTTTAACCCCCCAGGAACTAGTGCAGTGTCAAATACATAATACCTGATAAATCATTTTTCGTAGAACTGGATCTATATTTATTTATTTATTACAGGTGATTCTTCTGTCAGGTATAAATGACTGATGTTAAAACTAGCAATTCATTTTATCACTTCAAGAAATGCTTTTTAAAAGTTTTTTTTTCCCCTCTTAGACAATAATGAAGGAGGAGAAATATGTCTGCATGGAAAGGATAACAGATTTTTATCTATTGCCATAACTCTTTTTTGTCATTTATCTATAGAAATTTTTTTTCCTGAGGTGATTGGGGTTCAGTGACTTGCCCAGGGTCACACAGCTAGGAAGGCAGGATTTGAATTCAGATTGTCCTGACTTTAGGGTCGGTACTCTATACACTGTACCATCTAGCTTCCCCAATATATAGAATTTTAAATAATGCTATTAGTCATACAGTTTTTGGTTTCAGCAAGTCAAATTGACTAAAGCAATGAGAGCTAGCATTGTGCAATAGAAAGGATGCTGGATTTCTAGGTGGCTTTGTGATATTGGACATGTCATTTAAGGCCTCAATTCTCTCCTACAAAATCTCTTTCAACTCTAAATCTACAATCCTTTAATCACAACAGTTGAAAGAGAGAAGACAGACAATCATGAATGATCGTATTGATGATAAATAAACCAAAATTCAATTCTGTTGGAAACAAAATCCTTAACCCCAAATAAGGGCACAAAAAATGAACAGGATGAATGAAGCAGTTTCAAATTTTCAATATGACTGCAAGAGTGGGCATGAAAACTCAAAATGAGCTCACACACTTTACAGAAGCCAGAGCATAGCTTTTTATCCCTGATCCTGGCTGTGAAATCCCTGCCCCTCCTTCCCATTGGCTGGGGAGATAAAGTTAATGTTCTTTCCTGATCCTCCTACAGCATACACCCCTTAATATGTGCCCCCTCCTGCTACATACATTGCACGACCACTAAAATGAGCCTTAGCTCCTCCTGGGGTAGAGAAGTTAATATTTATGAAGCAATTAAGCCTGTACACTCTAGGTAAGCTCTGACCTTTGTCCTACTTTTAGCTTTTAATGCACAACTAGTTCTATCCAATTGTACCTACTTTCAATTGATTTCAAGAGCTCCCCTGAATCCCTCCTCTGGACTGCTTCTGGTTTCAGACTTTCAGTTTTTCTCTGCTGTGGGAACATAACTATTTATTGTTTCTCACAATTCCCAATATCACAGAAAATCCTAGCGTTCCTAAGCAAGTGGTCATTTCGCATTTGCTCAAAAATCTCCTATGAGGGCTCGTTAAGGCAGCCCATTACATTCTGTATAATTCTATTAACAAAAGATTTCCCCTATATCTGATCTAAATCTGCTATATTGAAACTTTAGCTCATTATGCCTAGTTCTGCCTTGTGGGGATAAGCAGAAAAACTTATTTTATAAACAGCCCTTTAAATACTTAATAGGCAACTATCATATATTCCCATATTCTTCTCCTCTTTAGGCTCAACACTGCCTTCAGCTCATCATCAAATGACACAATCATATCTTCCTTTAACTCCAACTGAGAATGAAATCATCTATTCTTCATGGTTTAGATAGAGGCAGAATTAAAAACAAGAGGTTATATTTTCTATATTTCTAATATATATTTCTAAGGTTATATTTCAGTAATGGTAACCTTACCTAGTAGAGGAGACTGACATTTAACCTTGAGGCTGAAATTGATGATGGGATTGGAAGCCTTTATGTCTCTAGCCAGCTGGTCAATTATGTTAAGCCATCCTACTAAGATACCAACAGATCACTACAAACTTGTGTACATTGAACTTCTCATTTTTTCTCTATTGTGCATAGCTGGGTCTGTGCATGGTTGCTAATGTGAAAATGGAAATGAGCTTACTAATAAAATCATGCATATGCTTGAAGTCATGAAAATTAAATAAGAATGTCTAGAATTTACTGTATATGTACACTCAGTTGTGCATAGAAATCTATTTTCCTCAATAGGGAAATATGAAGGGAAAGAGATAAGAGAGGGATGGTGAAATGGAGGATGGATTAAGGGAGGCAGTGATCAGAAACAAAACAGACTTTTGAGAAAGAAAAGGATAATAAGAGAGAGCAGACAGAAGAAAATGGAATGGAGGAAAATATATAGTAATCATAACTATGAATGTGAATCAGATGAAATCACCCATAAAAAGAAACTGGATAGCAGAATTGATTAGAAATTAGAATCCAACAATATAGTGTTTACAAGACACACCCTTGAAACAGAAAGACACACACAGAGTTAAAATAAAGGGCTAGAGCAGACTCTGTTATACTTCAGCTGAAGTAAAAAAAAGCAAGAATTATCTCAGACATGAGTTCAGACAAAGCAAAAGCAAAAATAGACTCAATTGAAAAAGATATTGATGGAAACAACATTTTGCTAAAAGATACCATAGATAATGAAGCAATATAAAAATATAGCAGGTTTTTTTAAAATAAAGAATTCATTTTTCAAATACATAGAGAACCAAGTCATTTATAAAAATAAGAGCCAATACCCAATTTATAAATGGTCAAAGGTTATGAATAAACAGTTTTCAGAGGAAGTACCCAAAGCTATCTATAAATATATGACATTGAATGCTTTAAATCACAATTGATTAGAAAAATACAAAATAAAACATTTCCGAGTTAACACTTCACAGCAATCAGAAATGAGAAATGGTGGAGGGCATGGGGGGAAATAGACATGCTAATGCATAGCTAGTACAATTACTGTTCCAGCCATTCTGGAGAACAGTTTGAAACTATGCCCAAAGAGTTATAAAACTCTGTATACCACTTAACTAAACAATATTTCGACAAGATCTGTACCTAAATGAGATCAAGAAAAAGAAAAGGGGCTAATATGTATAAAACATTTATAACGGCTCTTCTTGGGGTGGCAAATAGTTAGAAGTTCAGGGGATTCTCATCATTTGGGAAATGGCCGAATACATTGTGGCACATGAGTGTCATGTAGTACTAATGTGTTATGAGATATGACTAGGAGAGTAATTTCAGAAAAAACAAAACTTGTCAAGATCTATATGAACTGATACAAAGTATAATGAGAGAAATTGAGAGATCATTGTACACAGTAACAGTACTTCAATAATGTTGATCAACTGTGAAAGACTTAGGTACTCTGATCAATATAATGATTCAAGACAATTTCAAAGGACTTGTGATGAAAAAATGTTATTCACCTTTAGCAAGAGAACTGATTAACTGAAAATTGAAATATACTTTTCCCACTTTATTTTTCTTTCTTTCCCTCATATGAATAAAGAAATGAATAACATGATTTCACATATTTAATTCATATCACTGCCTTCTTAATATGTAGGGAAGTTAAAATTTAAAAAGAAAAGAATGTTTAAAATAAATAAGTTAATTTTGAAAACAATAGCAGGCTTATCTCTCTCCCTGACTTCTAGGGCCAAGGCTGAAATGTGCATTTGTAAACTAATGAGTAGGTGGAAGAGTTCTTCCCATTTGTCCTATTCTTTTATGACCTTCTTTCATTAATAAGGCAACTGTGTCTCTTCCATTTACAGAGTAACCAAAATAAAAAGCCTCTTTTCTAATTCTGCCTTATGGTATGGCCAGTTGACAAATTGATGATGCAATACAAACAGCAACATCCTTGTCTCTTCCTTTTCCTAGGTCTATCATTTCTCATTTCCTTTTACCAGCATTTGTCACAATTGTCTACTTGTATATGTGTACCTACTGGCGCTATTGCTTTCCCTTGCCTGATGTTTTATTTTTTTTATTATTTTATTTTATTTTATTTATTTTTTTATAAAGCTTTTTATTTACAAAACATATGAGTGACCTTTCAACATTGACCTTTGCAAAAAAACTTTTTTTTTCCCAAGCTTTTCCTTTCCTTCCCCCCACCCCCCACCCCTAGATGACAGGTAATCTAATACATGCTAAATAGGATAAATTATATGACAATTACAATACATGTATACATATCTATACAGTTATCTTACTGCACAAGAAACATCAGATCTAGAAAGAGAAGAAGAAAAAAACAACCTCAGAAGGAAAACAAAATGCATGGAAATATTCACAGAAAGCGTTAAAATGCTGTGTTGTGGTTCACTCTCAGTTCCCACAGGCCTGTCTCTGGATGTATATGACTATCTTCATCGCAGCACAACTGGCTTGAATCACATCATTGTTGAAGAGAACCATGTCCATCAAAATTGATCATCGTATAGTCTTGTTGCTGTGTACAATGTTCTCCTGGTTCTGCTGATTTCACTCAGCATCAGTTCATGCAAGTCTCTCCAATCCTCTCTGAAATCCTCCTGTTGGTCATTTCTTACAGAACAATAATATTCCATAACATTCATATACCATAATTTATTCAGCCATTCTCCAATTGATGGGCATCTTTTCAATTTCCAGTTTCTTGCCACTACAAAAAGGGCTACCACAAACATTTTTGCACATGTGGGTCCCTTTCCCTCCTTTAAAATCTCTTTGGGATATATTGCCTGATGTTTTTAATGATTTAGGAGGGTGCCACGCTGTTAGTTGTCATTTAAGCAGAGGGTAAAGTCCCATTGGGGCTGCCAGGGTTGTGTGGCTCCAAGGAAGTTTGAAGTGGTCAGTAGGCATTGTAAAAAAAGCAACTATGAGTGGAAGAGAGAGATGAGAAAAAGCAAGTATGTGAAGAATTAAACAAATGTCTTATGGGAAAGGAAAGCATTATGAAGGGAAAAGGAAAATGATTAATCCTTGCTATTCCCTACGGGTTAAAAAAAAGAAACAGACTATCACATTTTTAATGTTCTTTAAATTAAGGACAAAGGACATTTAGGCAATTTCCAGATCTCATGATGCATTTGTCATTGAAATGGACAGATCCAAGGAGCCTAGGAATTCCTTAATGGTATTTGCTCAGTAAGGGTCCCAGGAATGTTTACCTCACAAGGAGCCTAGGAATTTCCTGATAGTATTTACTCAATCAGGGTCCAAGGATTGTTTACCTCACACAATGAGAGAAATGGGTTTAATCCACAGTATGTTTGCCCAAACTTAATAAGAGAAGTATTCTATTCCATAAAGGTAGTTTGCTCTGATCCAGGTGTATTGACCCAGATGATGTATCAGTATTTTACAATGTATACCTCAAATCCTGTTACTTCTTTATTATATTAGTAAGAAATCAATGTTTAACTGCAAATTTATGGGGGGAGAAGTGGTCAGTGCTCTTAAAAAACTTGTGGCTACCAGGCTCAGCACTGAATCCTTCTAGCTCGTCTGGGGGGGTTCAGTCGCCGGGCCCGGCAAATAAACACTCTCTAAAATTTCAATTACTCGTGACTGTCCAGTGATTTTTCACCGTGGATATCTCAGTCATTATGTTTTCATCTAGATTCTCTAATAAGAGAAGAAGCAAAGAACAGCTAAAAATCAAGAAAAGAGGGAAATTTTAAAAAAAGACAAAAAGGTGAGGGAAAGGCAGAGAGAATATATCTTGTGGGAAACTTAAATCCCTTAGACACAGAGAGTGAAAATGTAGTCTCCAAATGATCTAATTCAGTTAATAGTAAAATAGAGCAGTAGAGGTCTGAATGGGGTGTGTGTGTGTGTGTGTGTGTGTGTGTGTATACTTGCATTTAGGACTAGAGCAAAAAATTTCAAAGTGTAACAAAACTTGAGTCCAAAAAATCCCTGCTCCTTCCTATGAGTTTTTTTTTTTTAATCCAAGTTTGATTAGAAGTTATTCCAAAACACCTCAATCAACTTACACATTTGGTGATGACCATGTGTCTGTCTATGCCATGCTAAAGTTTTCAAGGGATACTGCAGAATTTTAAGGCATAATTCCCTACTCCAAAGGTGTTTATAGCCTAGTTGAGAAAGCAGTATTAGCATACAAGGCAAAGCTAAAGACTTGGGTTAATTGTGGGTTATAGACACTGAAAGGACAAAAAGGAATGGTAGTGTTGTACCTGTCTCAGTTTCCCTCAGTTACTGTCTCAGTCTCCCTCAGTTACTGTCTCAATTTCCCTCAGTTGCAGTATCAGTCTCCCTTAATTGCTGTTTCAGTCTCCCTTAATTGCTCTGTCCCAGAATAGCAATTCCCACTTCCTGACCTTCAGAAATAATTGGACTCACATTCCAAAGTAATCATGAAACCTCCAGATGGCCAGCCTCGACATCCCCCTTATCTGTGACTTAGACGAAGTAGTCTGCTTTGGCAAGACTCCTTACTCTCTAACCTGTCAGAACTGAATTTATGGTTTCCTTGGATACCAGATGTGCTCATCTGGTCCCATGAGTTCTTTGTCTCCCTGAGCTATAGGACCCTATATAATGTTTGAAGTTCCTTGATGGAGCGGCTGTGTACTTTGTATTCAGTCAGCTAACATGGCTACTGAGTACTTTGTATTCAGTCGGCTAACATGGCTGTGGCTGTATTGGTCTCTGGGGTGGACTGCGTGCTTTGAGACAAGAGTCCCACCAGTCCTGATCCATAGCTATGGATTCTGAACTCTCAATTAACATCAATAAAGCATTACCTAATTTCCATGTGTGATACTGCCTCAGTTTCTCCCTGAGCATTACAGTAGGACAAAAAAAGTTGGGGAAGTAGGAGAAAGGCTTATGAACTTAAGACAAGTCTTGAAAGATGGCTAGGATTTGAACTTAGGATGGTAGTTTTTTCCCTCAGAGCCTCTTTTAAGAATAATTTTGTTTTTATCATGTCTAGTTTTGTTAGTTCTCAGTTCAGTGTCATGCAAGTAAGTAAAAGAGAAAGTTTTTGGAAGGCAAGTCTATGTGCACAGAAATCTTTTATTTGGCTAGTAAGGACAAGCAGCTTTGTGTTTCTGTATGACAATAGTTTTGAAAGTAGAAAGCTAGTGTGGGTACCCCCAATACCTCTGTGATTCTGATTGGAGAATTAGAGAATGAAGCAAAGATGACTCAAACCTCTACTTCCTGGTTCCTTCATTTAATTCAAGGCTATGTTGTGAACAATTCAATATCCTATTTCTTCACCCATCTACAGGACACTATGGGCCCTGACTGAATTTTCTAAACATCACTCTAGTTCCATCTCATTAATGAAATGAGAATGAGTGGTGCATGATGATATTGTGGAAGGAAGCTTGCTTCAGAAGGCTCGTGGGAAGGAAGGAGGGAATCTTCAGACCAAGAATTATGTCCTTGTCTATCTGGATGAGCTTAGCAAAGACACTCAGCAAGAGGAGTATTGCCTAGTGTTAGTCTACTAAAGGCATTGTTTATACATTTGCTTCTTGCAAAGACAGATTCAGAGAGTCCAATCTCACTTAAAAGCACTGAAAACAAGAGATTTGATTGTTTCTTAATATATGCTGAAGCACAGCTCATTCACATGCTACTTTTCCCACACTGCAACATTAATTCCTTTCTGTCTTTTAATAAATGAAACAAGCACAATGAGATTGCACTGGCTCAATATAAAACTATTCTCAACAGTCAAGCTGTAGATCTACTGCAAGAGAAAAAACTTATAATAAAGTTTTTCTTGATATTGCCATAATAAAGCCCCCATGATGAGGTTCAAAGTAGAGACTGCCTTATACTGAATGATGAATTAGATATTTGAGTATCAAAGGGACTCCCAAATGTAATCTCTTAGTCAGTTTCTACAATATTTTGTACATGTTTTTATACAATTTTATACATGTTTGTGTTTACTTATTTTTTTGTGATATATATATATATATATATATATATATATATATATATATATATATATGAGGAAGGTCTTTGCATGTAGGAATTATTTCTTTTCTTTTATCCTCAGGGCCTAGCACAGCCTGGTAACACTATTGGTGTTTAATAACTACTTGATTGATTGGATTCTTAAAGAGTAGAATAGATGTCAGAAGACTGGAGAAAAATGGTATTATTTCAAATAGTAGAAAGGTAGACTAGGAAATAGAATGCCAATTTCATTTTGCTCTTCAGCTAAATTCTAAAACTGATTAATAAAACCTTTTTGGCATTTAGTAGAGAATGTGGTAATCATTAAAAGCTAAAATGGGTTTGTTAAGTACAGATCTTTCTGGGCATAGTGGGACATGCCTGAAATCCCAGTTATTGTGGAGGCTGATCTCTTGAATTTAGTTCTGAGTGGCAATGGGTTAAGTTGATTGGGTATTCCTACTATATTTGCAACTAATATATTGAACCCTGGGGACATAAGGCCACCAGGTTAAATCAAAGAAATACAAACAGGCCCAGGTTGAAAACTGCAGATCAAAACTTTTATGCTAATCAGAGCAGGATTGGGCCTACGAATAGCCCCAGCACTTCTGGCTTGAGTGAGATAGGGAGACCCAGTCTTAAAAAAATCTTGCCAAACTAACTTCATTACTTTTTTTTTTTTAATTGCTTTGTTATATTGCTTACCAACAACAACACCTATTAGAATAAAACTCTGATGGCTAATCATGATGGGTAGGTAACTCTAAATATTAAATTATGTATCAGTCTGATACATGTGTTGTCAGGTCATACCCAACTAAAAAGACTTTGGATATAAGGACATCAATGAGACTTTGTGTCTGTCATTTGAGAACTAACACTGTTAATTAGGTTTGGAGAGGTTCATCATCAAATGATGATTTTTGATGGGTAGGTGGGTGGATAAAATGACTCATGAAATTATCTACTAAATCATAAAGGCATTATATGTTCATCAGTAGAAGGATTACTTACACAGTAGCAATTCAGTAAATCTACTGAATGTTAGGAATGCTAATTGGAAATGATATAGAATTTTAGCAAAGTATTCAAGAGGCTTCTTGCATATAAGATAGGTGAAATATGGGTTGGATGGTAATGTAGAATGACATTTGGATAGCTATATCCAATGCTGATGGTTTTTTATAATATAATGGTTTTTTAGAAATCTTGAGAGAAGCCTCTGATAGAGTACTAGAGAGTTCTGTCTTTTTTTGTGTGTTGCTAGACATTTTTATCAGTGATTTAAAAGAAATTATGAAAAGGAGGCTTAGAGAATCACAAATCTGAGAGGGATAATTAAAACCATAGTTGATAGTCTGAACATTCAATTGAAGCTTGATAGACTAATCATAGATTTAGAAGAAGAAGGTATCATCTGGCCCAACTCTCTAATTTCATATATAAGAAAATCGATTGTTAAGTAGATTGGTCAAGGTCACACAGATAGTGAAGAAAATTGAGGGAATTAAATGTGGAACTTGAATGAATCACATTGACTCCATCTTGTGACTCAGTGCAGGAGCTAGCTTGGTTTCTATTCATTTATGGGTCTCATCCAATTTATGTCTTGGAGAAAAATTTATTTGATTGTAGGAAATGGAAGAAACCATTATTCCATTGTTTGAACCTAATCCTGTAGCCAGGAAAACCGACTACCTCTCCTTGATGTTTGGAGACCCTTAACTAAGGACCCAGATTATATTGGCAAGAAACCTAATCAGATCCAAATGTTGCAAAGAGTTTTCTTACAACTGTACATCTCAAGCAACCCATATGTCTTAACATGAAAACTGGCCACATACTAATTAATAAGCTATTGTTTCCATGTTCCCTTGATTGTTTGCAAACATTTGGGGTGAATGAGACATTTCTTTTTTTGAATTTGGGAAATTGCACTGGTTTTACTCTCCCCATCCTAACTCTCTAATTTTTCCTCCAATTAGAAATCAGATTACCTAATGTTGAATTGTTTTCTTTTAATTAATTGGTCTCATTTGATTAGTTATTTTTAATGTATAAAATCTGTCTAACCCTATATTTGAAATTCAGGCTTAAGCTGATGAGATTTGGTCCCAGTTTGTTAGGTAATTGGCATGCACTGTTTAATAAATAGATATAAATAAAAGACCAAAGCTTTGTTTTCCTTAGGGATTTCATTTTTCACACACCATAGTAATAAATGGCAGAACAGGGATTTGAACTCCAGTCTTGAGATTCTTCCACCACATCCTGATGGTTCTTAATGCTAATCTCAAATAAAAGAAATTCAGTAGAAAAAATGTAAAGTCATAAATTTCTATTATTTTATCAGTCTAGAATGTTTAGAAGCTACACAGAAACACTGTGAGGCTCAATATCAGTGATAATTTTTAAATCAATAGAGTTGTCTAACAATGCATTGAAGAAAAAGATAGTAATGGAAAAAAATAAGTAACAAAATGTCAGGAATGGAAGCTATATTAGAGATAGTCTAGCCCAAGATCTATTATATATATATATATGTACATGTATATATGTATATATACATACACACACATATATATATATATATACATATATATATGAGGAAACTGAGGCTTACGGAATGATGCTAATTGACATTTATGTAGCACTTTAAGATTTAAAAACCATTATATATGTATTTCATATAATTCTGTGAGATAAGTACTAGAAATATTATTAATACTCATTTTAAAGATGAAGAAACTGATGTTCAGAGATATTAAATGACTTGGCTGGGTCATAGAGATTGTAAATATCATAGGTAAGATTCAAACTTAGGTTTCTTAAGGTGCCACACTCTTTCCACCAAGAAAAAAAAATAATGTATTTGTTCTAGTAATACATATAATTGATGAAGCAGGAACAGAACTCAAGTCTTCTGATTCCTGCCATGGCTCTTTCCCTTTAAACCACACAATTTCTCTTAAGACCAGAGGCAAAATTAGCAATGTGATTTCTAAAGAGTCTCCATTTACAGCACTGGTTATTGACAGTCCTGAATTGCTGGCCACAGTGCTACTTGCCATTCTATTAATATATAACAGGAGGTCAAATTTCTAAATAATAGTTGTTGTTACTGAGGGTCATTCAAATGATACATTGATTCTTCATGAATTTCAGTAAATTCTTCTTAATCATATTCTTATTTTACTTATTCTATTTACTGCTTTTAATTTTTAATTTACCCCTTCAGTGGGATGAAATTTTCTTTGGAACTTTCCATCTTTAGCCATATTAATTAAGTGTTAATCTAGAGGAATAGATTTGCCTTGAAACCAAATGTTCAGAATTTGGTAGTCTGCCCATCATTCCCAAGTTTATAACTTACGTGCTATTTCACTTTTTGTATACCTAATATCTACAGTAGCATTCCATTTTACACAAAAGATACTTAATGACTATTCTAACATGAATTGAAATGTTGATTCCTATTATCAGAATTATTTAAGCAGGGGCTATATGATCATTTGCAAAAGATTCTGTAGAAGGGATTTGTATTTAAGAGGAAAGTTGGTTCCTTTGACCCTATGGCTTCTTCATCTCATTAGATGGCTCCTCCAGGAGTCTTCATTTAAGGAGAGTGAACAGGTTGGCCATCACTTCACATCTCACTGGGCTGCAATGCAAACTCTTCCATAATACCCCTATATGAGGTAATTTCACCCCCCCCTTTCAGTTTCTTTATATATATTGTTTTCCTTATCAGAAAGTACATTTCTTAAAGTCAGGGACTGTCTTTCTTTTAGCTTGTATTTATATTCCCAGCAGGGGGCACAATATTTGGCACATGATAAATGCTTAATAAATGTTTGTTGACTGACCATTTAACTTTAAATTTCCATGATTCTGTGGCTTTTTTCATTGAACAGTTTTATAGTGGGACACCAGAGGCATTTGCTTTTGATACATTAGAAGTAGCTTTCCAAAGGTGTCCTAAGAATGAATGAAACTACCTGGGTCTTTTTATAAAATATTTGCTGTATAATGGAATTTGGGGCAAGGGAAGAATTCAGTAATTATGTATGACTCCATCACATTGTAAAGAAAGACCATGAGACTTGCCAACATCATTATCATCATCATCATCATCATCACCATGAAAACCTGACCAGGCAGTAACTTACTACTAATAGCTGATATTCATATATCACTTTTTAAAAGGTCTACAAATTGCTTTATATTAATTAGCTCATTTGACCTTCACAACAGACTTGTGAGGTAGATTGTGAAAGTATCATTATCTCCATTTTACAGATGAGGAAACTGCAATTCATCCAAAGTTCCACAGCTAGTAAGTTCTGGAGACTGAGTTTGAGGACTAGTATCCTGATCCCAGGACCAGTGTTTCTCCTACTATGCCATGTTGCTTCTTTGTAGAATACAGATAGAAAAGGAGTTGGTTTACATCCAATTTTAAGAGATTTTCTAAATTCAGGTGAAACCAAAAATGAGCACAAGAGGGAATTTTTTTTTAATTCTTCCAGAAAGTGTGATGGTTTTCACACTAAGGAGAAAGACTAGGCATGGCTCAGATCTCCAACTAGAAGCAAAATATAGCACAGTGGATCTTGCCTCTGTTATTCTGCTCTTTCTACATGGGCAGAACTCCCATTGATATCAAAATGTTGATTCCCCATCTGTGTAACTAGAAAATCTGTGGAGCGACTGAATGATTAGTTCTGAAACAAAATGTAATTTGCTTTTGGTTTGCGATGTTTTGTATTACTGTATCTATATAACATTTTTTAAAACTGAGCAAAAAGAAAGTTTCAGGCATTTATGATAAACCCACCCACCCAATTCCATTATAGGTGGGATCCAAGTGGCAAAGTGGATAGAATATTGGGTTAGGAGTTAGGAAGGCCTGAGGTCAAATGTGTCCTGTGGCACTTAAGTCAAGTTGGTTAGATTCTGCTTGCCTCAATTTCCTAAACTGTAAAATGTCACCTTCCAGAGTTTTTGTGAAGATCAAATGAGATAATATTTATAAGTACTTAGCACAGTGCCTGGCACAAAGAAGGTGGTTAATATCCATTTATTTTCATTCCTGTGAATTATTTGCATTGAAAGGAACAGAGAGGAGGTGTTAATCAAATTGAATATTCCGCTCTTATTGTGAAAAGATTATGTTAAGAAGGTGGGCTTTTAGGGATAAAGTAGTGTGCAATGGGGATGCTTTTATTACCCTGCACAACCTCACCTCACTAGGAAGTAAAAGTCAGGTTGTTTCTGAACTAATCTGAGATTACCATACTGAGGAATTAGGAAAGAATATAAATGAGAATAAGAATTCTACCCTCTGTTAAAAAGGAAATGCCTGCAGAGATGATGAGTATCTTGCTCTTAATCCTTGCAATCTCTGCACTCCCTCCACCATAAAACCTAACAGAGACACAAGAGTTCCCAGAACTCCAACTGAGGAGTTTATTCTCTTTTCTCCATGCAAGCAATATCTCCTACTGACATCAAATGTTCTACTTTAGGAAGAGACATACTTTTCAGTGTGAACCTGGGCATGTCATATGCTAATGCATCTCATGACTGAACAATCACTTTTCAAATGCTTTAGAATTGGGGATATTAGAAACATAAATAAATGCTTATATCTTTGAAATTCCCTCTATTACATGGAATTAAGAAACACACAGTTTAAGTCTCTTCCTGGCTAAAGAATATATTGGCTCATATTTAAACTTTGAAGTAGTGTCATATCTCTATACTTTCCTAGAAGGGAGATGAGATGGACAAAAGACAAAGTTAATTCAAATCCTTGACTCCTCATTTTTATCTCACCTCTCCCATCCCTAGCCAATCTCTTGCCAAATCTAGTCAATTCTAGTTTTGTAACATTCTTTCCTCTGACATTTCCACCATCCTAGTACAGGACCCCATCACCTGATATCAGGATCATTGCAGTAGCCTGCTCTGTAATCTCCTGCTTCAAATCTCTAAGCCTACTGCTGTCATCTTATATCTGATGGCTAAATGATTTCCTTAAAGTGCTTGTCTGACCATGTCATCTCATTTCCTCAATAAATTCTAGTGCCTCTCAGTTACCTTTAGATCAAATATAAAATACTCCATTTGACATTCAAAACCTCTTTTAACCTAATTCCTCTTACATTTCTAGTCTTCTCATATTTTATCCTCTCCCAGTATATTCTGGTTCAGGACATTTACTCTCTTTGCCACTCCTTTCCACTCCCAACTCCAGGCACTTTTATTGGCTGTTTCCCCATGCCTAGAATTCTTTCTTTCTCATCCATGCCTCCTGGCTTCCTTTAAATCACAGCTAAAAATTCAAGCAAGTGGATAAGGAAAGATTTAATCACTATGTACTGAAGACATGACAGACCCAACTTGACACATATACATCTTGTTTGTACATAATTGTGTGAATGTTGCTCCCTTCTTTGCAATTGACTGTGTGTGAGCTTCTTGAGATCTTTTTCTTCTCATTATATCTTTAGCACTTAGCACAATGGGTACATAGTAAGTGCTTAATAAACCCTTGTTGATTTGACTTGCTTTGATTGCCTATCTTGGGGCAGTTCCTGAACCAAATTTTACTTAGTAATTCCATAAGGGTCCTTATATCTATTACTCTTGTGTTTTCTTTCTTTTTTTTCTTTTTCTTTTTTTTCTTTATTTATTTTTTCTTTTTTTTTTTATTTTAAGCTTTTTATTTGTATAACATATGTATGGGTAGTTCCCCAACCTTGATCTTTACAAAGCTTTCCAATACAAATTTTACCCCCAATCCCCTCCCTTCCCCCAGATGGCAGGAAGTCCACTACATGTTAATAATGTTGAAATGCTTGAGAAGTCATGCAAGAAAAATCCTATCTACAAGAAAAAAAAAGAATCAGAGAAAGGCAACACAATGCAAGCAAATGTCAATAGAAATCATGAAAATGTTACGTTGTGGTCCATATTTCATGTCCCTCTTTCTGGGTGTATATGGTTTTCTTCAGTGAACAACTGGAACTGGTTTGAGACAATTCTTTATTGCAGAGAGCCATGTCCATCAGAATTGATCATCATGTAATACTGTTGTTGCTGTGCATGATGATCTCCTGGTTCTGCTCGTTTCACTCAGCATCAGTTCATGCAAGTCTCTCCAGGCCTCTCTGAAATTGTCCTGCTGGTCGTTTCTTACAGAACAATAATATTCCATAACATTCATATACCATAATTTATTCAGCCACTCTCCAT
>JAJPUD010001512.1:115987-155266 GCA_023553655.1 Myrmecobius fasciatus | reverse complement strand
TTGGAATTTCTTCCAGGATGAGCTGAGCTGAGTCCCACCCTCACTTCAGGCCTGCACAGGGGTCGTCTTTTTATCTCTCTGTCCGAGTCCGACTAACCTGATATGAAGTTCTCCAAAGAGCCGTGCCCAAATATTTCTGGGTTCCTTGACTTGAAGATCAGTTCAGAGGCTTATTTTATTGTTGATTTGAGAGAAGATTGGAGGAGAGGCAGAAAGTCACCTTTTCACTCCGCCATCTTGGCTCCGCCCCTGGAATTCTACTCTTGTGTTTTCTGTGCCTCAGCTTTTTTGTTTGTTTGTTTGATTTTTTGTTTTGTTTTGTTTTGTTTTTTTGTTTTTTAAATAGAGAACCGGAGGTTGGGCCATATCCACAATCACGTTTTTCCAATACTCTGGCAAACTTGGATAAAACTAATCTATGTATAGAAATTTTTTCATTTGACAGCTACTCTTTTGCCTCTAACATTAGAGAGTAGGAATTTGCTCTTTTCATGGTACATTTGCAGTGGCATAAGTATGTGATATGTTATGCCTTCAGCTTAAAACACCAAGGAAAAGCCTTAGGAATCCTATTTTCCAAATAGACAGGATATTCACACTGCTCAAAGAAATCAAAAGGACTTTGATTTCTAGCTGTTGAGACATGCAGGAGACTTAACAAATGGCTAAGAAAAGCCATTACTGAGGGTGGGGGTGAGAAGAGCAAAGGAGAGGGAGCCTCATTAATCCAACAAGATGAGGCCTTTCCCATTTATAAAGAGGCAGTAGAAGAAACTGCAATTATGCTAAAATATCAAAGAAAATTATATTTTATTCTTATCTTTTAGATTCTTCTTCATTAATAACTCAAAAGAGCTTCCAGTAAAGTGGATAAGGAAAGATTTAATCACGATGTACTAAAGATATGACAGCCCCAACTTGACACCTAAACTGAATATGTGAATACAATATTTGAATCAAGGGCATTGCTGGCCTTTAAAAATTTCTAGCCAAGTAGTGATGGACTTGGTGAAAAGTACTTTGATTATCCAATAATACAAAAGGAGAGAAGAGAAGGAAAAAAAAGTAATTTTTTAAAAATAGGATCTTCTACTTTGTTGTTTCTCATGAAGCCAGTGCATTTATGATTTCAGATTGGCAGTCCATTAGCCTGTCTTAGAGTCTTTCAATTGCTTTTGACTGTTTCTTTTCATTCACCCATTTTTCAGTTACCAAGTCTCATCACTTCCATTTACATGACCTCTCTCATATTCATTCACATTTTATTCATCCTCATGATGGCCACCACTTTCATTCAGGCTACCGTTATCTCTTGCCTAGACCATAACAATGACCTTCTAACTGATCTCTGTGTTATCAGCTTCTCCCCTTATCCAATTTATCCTTCACACAGAGGACAAAATTATTTCCCTATTATGTATACAGTTTTGACTTCTGTTATTACTTCAAAAATCTTCAGTGGCTTTTTTTTCACCTATAGAATTAAATATGAATTTTTTATCTTGGTATGTAAGGTCTGCTTTGTATGACTCCAAGAAACCTTTTCCAGAATTCTCTATTCTCATGAATGCATTTGACATCTTGTTAAACTATTATATGAATTTAACATGTCACCTCCTTCATTCATACATTTTCATGGACCTTTCTAATGTTTGTAATGTATGTACTTCCTCCTCAGTGTTATTGGTTAAGAACCTTTTCTTCCTTCAAGAATCATCTTAGGTGTCACTTTTTCTCAGAAGTCCTTTAAGATCTTCCCAATAAAAGTATTCTTTTCCTCTTCAACTCTCTTAAAGGATTTTGCTTGAATCTCTCCATTAATCTCATTACACTTGACCTTGGATTATAGTGACCTGTATATTTGTCATATCTTCCTTCCCTATTCCCAATTTCAATAAAATGAGTGTAAATTTTATAGAAACAGGTACTGAGTTACTTTTCATCTCTGTAATTTCAACAGCTAGTAAACTACCTTATAAACAGTAGGAATATTACAAATGTCTGTTGAATTAAGGCTGCCTTGTTTGCTAGCCATTATAGATGCATTGTAAATAGATGTCCTTTAAAACACCAGTTGATAGAATACTGGTCCTAGAGTCAGGAAGATGCATCTTGCAAAGTTCAGTCTAAGGCATTTAGCAGTTGTGTGGCTCTGGCTAAATCACTTACCTATTTGCCTGAGTTTCCTCATTTGTAAAAATAGCTGGAGAAGGAAATGGCAGACCACTCCAGTATTTTTATCAAGAAAACCACACATCAAGTCAGGAAGAGTCATTCATGACTGAATGACAACAAACTATAAATATATGATAAGACTCATACTACTACATAATATAATTTCAGCTACTTCTAAGTGGCTGTAGCATTGAACATCTCTGAATTAAGAAGAGCAGAAACACTTTGAAATTTGCCTTGGTCCAACACTCACTTAAAGTAATATGAACTATATCCAATCAAACATGCATTTACATAAGGGATAATGCTTGCTCATGTTCCTATAGTACATTATGAGCATAAAGTATTTCACATAGAGGCAATTAGGTGGCACAATAGGTAGAATGCTGGGTCTGGAGTTAGGAAGAGCTGAATTCAAATCCAGCCTCAAACACTTATTAGCTATTTGATCCTGGAGAGGTCACTTAATCTTTGTATACCTCAGTTTTCTCAGCTGTAAAATGAAGATAATAACACCTATCTTAAGGACTGTTGTAAGATCAAATGAGATAATATTTGGAAAGTAGTATAGTGTCTGGTATATAGTAGATGCTATATAAATGCTAGCTGTTATTATCATTAAATACTTAATTGACTCATGACTCAACCTATGTGCATATGTTCAGAAAATCAATCTGCAAGGGTCTGATGCAGAGAACTTTCTGGCAACTCTACCAACCATTAATAAATGGAAACAACTGATTCACAGGAACTGATTCAGAAGGAAGAAGGAATAATAAAATAACACATTTGCCTAATGTTTTATTATCAGTTCCTTTATTTATGACATTATGAACAATGTTAGAGCAGATGTTAACTTCATTATAGAGATGAGAAAGCTGAGGCTCATAGAAGTCATGTAAATTGTCCAAGATCAGAGACTTAATGTATTATACCTGGACTCAGAACCCAACTTTTCTGATTCTAGGGTTGGTACTCTTTGTACTATACCATCTCACCTCACTTTTTTGGTGGGAGGGTATTACAGAGTCTTGGAGTCAGAATTGATCTCAGAAGTCATCTGTCCAAATTACATCTATACACATGTCCCCTCTCCTAACCCCCTTCCTCACTCCCCACCCTCCACTAATAATAACTCAACCTTTGTTTTAAAATGTCAAGTGACCTGGGACATACTATTTCCCAGATATCTCATTCCACTTTGGTATATACCACTTTTGGTAGAAAATTTTCCTTTTATTGAATCAAAATCTGTCTCCCTGCAACTTCCACCCATCCTTCTGGTTCTGCTCTTGGTGAAATTAAAGCTATTCACAGACAAGTATTATGTGCCATTTTTCCATCACTGTAACATCATCAGTTCCCAGCATTTCCTAGAGCAACAGAGTTCTGGGGTCTAGCAGAGTATGTCTAATCCTTCTTCTATGTGATAACCATTAAGGTATTTGAGCACAGTGATTATGTCCCCCTCTCTTCCTACACCTTATCTTCTCTAGGCCCAACATTCACCATTACTTCATCTAGTGTTCACATATGGTTATGAGAAGCCTCACTACCCAGGCTGCCTATCTGCAGACACTCATCAATCTGTCAACATCCTTGTTGAAATACGGTATTCAGAATTGAATATCATGAAATCTGATTGTGGCCTGACTAGGACAGATTTCAAGAGTAGTAATAGTACCTCCTTATTCTCATGTACTATGTCTCTCAGGGTAGAATTTGAGAAACAGTCTTATAAATAAAAAGCCTTAAAAGTAACCTAAAAATGTACCCATGCCAACTCTGGTCATTCTCCATTGTGTCTGTCTCATGTGGGGTTTTCTTAATAAAGATACTGGAATGCAGTTTGCCATTTCCTACTCTAGTTTATTTTATAGATGAGGAAACTTAGGCAAACAGGGTAAAGTGACTATTTCCTTTAGGATAAAACATGATTTCCTTTTTGACATATGCTGGTCCCTTTCCAGACTCTTATTTATACTTTAGTTCTCTTCATACACACTCTGCTAACCAGATATACTGGCCCTCTTGCTGTTCCTTTCATACAAAACAAATTTACATGACTGTACAAATTTGTACTTTTTGCACTTCATACTTAAATGCTGTTTCCTCATCTCTGGTTTCTAGCTTCTTTGGTTTCCTTCAAGTCTTAGCTTGGATCCCATCTTTTGAATGACATCTTTTTTTTTGGTTCCTGCTCCTTTTAAAGTGCTTCCTGAAATCAAATCCAGTCTCAGACACTTATTAGTTGTATGACTCTGGGCAAGGCCTTTAATCTTTGCCTTCCTCAGTTTTCTCAGCTATAGAATAAGGATAATAATATTACCTATCTCCCAAGGTTACTGTGATGATACTTTAAAATTATTCATTTAGTATTTTGTTTTTCCTGTATTACATGTAAAAACAATTTTAATATAGTTTTTAAAATTTGGGGATCCAACTTTTCTTTATGACACTGTTCTTTATGCCCCAAAGAAGGCAAGTAATTTTATATAGATAATATATGTGTAGTCATACAAAACATATTTCCATATTAGCCATGTTATAAAAGAAAATCCAAGAAAAAGAAAAATAAGTTTAAAAAGTATATTTTGATTTGCATTTAGACTCCATCATACTTTTTTCTGGGAATGTATAGATTTTTCATCATAAGTCCTTCAGAGATGTCTTGGATCATTGCATTGCTGAGAATAGTTAAGTCATTCACAGTTGATTATCTTACAATATTGCTGTTACTGTGTATGATGTTCTTCAAGTTTTATTCATTTCACTGTCTATTTTTCAATTGATAGGTTCTATTCATTCCCCAATTGATAAGCATGTGATGATATTTTTAAAACACTTAGCAGAGTGTCTGGCATATAGTAGGTAGCAATTATTACTAGATAGCCTTCCATTTACAGTACATATACCTTGCACATACATAGTTGTTTGCATGTTGTTTCCCCCATTAGCATGTGAGTTTCTTGAGGGCAGGACCTATATTTTTGCCTCACTTTTGCTTTAATAGAAGTGTATTAATTGACTGAAATAAAGGAGATAAACTGATGGGGCATATGTTCAGAAAAGCTATTTAGCACCGGAATAAGATGCAGAGAACTATTTTGTTTCTATATTAACCATTGTCATAAGACACTAAGTCTTCCAGGGTTGTGGTTGTAACATCCTCAAAGCAGAAAAAATAACTCAAGAGCCATTCAACTTTGGAGATTTCTAGAGAATCTTTTCTACTTCTTTCCTCAAATTACTAAGAGGACCAGTTACCTCATATAGTGATAGTAGATGTTATTTACATGGTGCTTTAAGTTTTCCCTCAAAATGATGTCACTTTATTCTCACAACAATCTACTGATTCATGGCACATAACTGCTCACCTTGGTCCTCATTGTTCAATGATTTTTTTTTAACTCTGCTCTTATCAGTATCTTATCCTACTCCTTAAAGTGGATAAATATAAAAGTGTTTTGGTTGCCTTTTAAGAATGATGTTAGAGGTGCTAAAGCTTGGAATGAACAAAGGCTAAAGACAAAAGGTAAGGACAATACAAAAGGGATTTTCTTCTAGTCATATTGGGAGTAAAATATGGAGCTATCCCTTCAAAGAGAGAATAGTATTATCGTTTAAGTTGGATGGGACAACTATAATGGATATAATAGTTCTAGATAGACTGTATTCTTGTGTATTGAAAAATAAAATTCACTGTCTCATATTTATAAAAATTCAAGCCCTTCTCCAATCAATAAATGGTCAAAGGATATGAACAGACAATTTTCAGAGGATGAAATTAAAACTATTTATAGTCATATGAAAAAGTGCTCCAAATCACTACTGATCAGAGAAATTCAAATCAAGACAACCCTGAGGTACCACTACACACCTGTCAGATTGGCTAAAATGACAGGAAAAGTTAATAATGAATGTTGGAGGGGATGTGGGAGGGCTGGGACACTGATGCATTGTTGGTGGAGCTGTGAATGGATACAGCAATTCTGGAGAGCAATTTTGAGCTATGCTCAAAAACTTATCAAACTCTGCATACCCTTTGACCCAGCAGCGTTTCTATTGGGCTTATATCCCAAAGAAATCATAAAGGAAGGAAAGGGCCCCACATGTGTAAGAATGTTTGTGGCAGCCCTTTTTGTAGTGGCTAGAAACTGGAAATTGAATAGATGCCCTTCAATTGGAGAATGGCTGAATAAATTATGGTATATGAATATTATGGAATATTATTGTTCTGTAAGAAATGACCAGCAGGACGATTTCAGAGAGGCCTGGAGAGACTTGCATAAACTGATGCTGAGTGAAATGAGCAGAACCAGGAGATCAATATACATAGCAACAAGACTATACGATGATCAATCCTGATGGACATGGCTCTCTTCAACAATGAAATGTTTCAAACCAAATGTTCACTGAAGAAAGCCATATACACCCAGAGAGAGGGATGTGAAATGTGGACCACAACATAACATTCTCATACTCCTTGATTGATGTTTGCTTACATTGTGTTTCCTTTATCTGATATATCTTTTGTGTAGATAAGATTTTTCTTGCACAACAATGATAAGTTTGGAAATATGTATACATATATTTGATTTCTTAAATATTCTAACATAATTATCATGTAGTGGATATCCTGTTATCTAGGGGAGGGGTGGGGAGTTGGGGGGAAAATTTGTAACAGAAAGCTATGTAAGGGTTAGTGTTAAAGAATTACCCACACATATGTTATGCAAATAAAATAAAATTAATTAAAAAAAAAGAAAAATAAAATTCACAGATTTGATAGAACATATAGGTAAAGCAACAGAGAAAGTACTAGACTTGGAGTCAGGAAGATAAGAATTCAAATTCTGCCTCAGACATTTATTAGATGTGTGATTTGCCTCAATTTCCTCATCTAAAAATGGGGATAATAATATCATATATCTCCAAGTTATTGTTAGAATAAAATGAAATATTTGTAAAGCATTTTATAAACCTTAAATTAATATACTAGTTATAATCACCATTATCATCTTCATCTATCATCATCATTAGATATTGTTACTGAGTCACTGTCAGTTGTGATCACTAAGAGACTATGAAGTCTGGGAGAGGTACCAAAGGATTGCATAAGGGCAAATGTTCTGGTTTTCAAAAAAAGAAAGAAAATAAAGTTTTTAAACTACAGAACAAAGAGCTTGATTTTTGATACCTGCCAAAATTCTAGAAAGAATCATAAAAGGGATAATTTGTGGCAAATACAAGTAATAATAACGATAGTCAATTTATATAGCACCTACTATGTGTCAGGCACTGTGCTAAGTGCTTTACAATTATCATCTTACTCTATTGTTACAACAACCCTGGGAAGCAGGCACCATTATTAACCCTATTTAACAGATGAGGAAACTGAGGCAAACAGGTTAAGTGATTTGCCCAGAGTCACACAGCTATTAAGTGTCTGAGGCTAGATTTGAACTCAGTTCTTCCTGATTCCAGATTCAGAACTCTATCCACTACACCATGGGTCATGCTGGTTAATTTTATTTCCTTGAGAGGATTTCTAGAATGATCTATCAAAGGAATACAATACATGGTTTGCCCATATTTAAGCAAATGATTTGATGAAATCTTTCATGCTATTGTAAAAAGAATATAAAGTGAGATTATTAGTCAATCAACATTTATCAAATACTTACTATGTTCTAGACATTGTCTTAAGCACTTAAGCACAAGGGGCTAAGATGATAGATGATAAGTATGTTGGGAATTGATTGAATGACTAGAAGCAAAGAACAGTCATTAATGATTTGAAATCATCTTGGAAGGAGGTTTTTAGTGGTGGGCCCCATAGATCCCAGCGCTTGTTCATATTTTTGCCAATGACTTGAATAACTGCATTAATTGAATGCTTATCAAAATTATAAATGACACAAAAGCAGAAAGCATAGCTAACAGATTGGATAACAGAATGAGGATCCAAATAACTTTTGGCAGGTGAAGAATCTGGCCATATTTAGTAAGAGGAAGTCTTATACTGGGATTAAAAAAAATCAAGTTCACAAATATAAAATGAGGGTTAGAAATGATATGAAAATCTGATGATTTTAGCCAAATGAAAGCTCATTATGGGTTAACAGAATAATGTATATGATTGTGTTTAGTCATGTCTGGCTCTATGACCCATACCATACCAATATTGCCCATGGGGTTCTCTTCACAATGATGCTAAAGTGGTTTGCTATTTCCCTTTCCAGTGGATTAAGGCAAATAGAAATTAAATGACTTGCCTAAGGTCACACAGCTAGTAAACATCTGAGGCAGGAAGCCCTGGGTGTGAGCGAATTCATGATTGGCATAGACCAGCAATATGACCATGGGAAAGACACATAACATTAGTAATGCTCTTGGCAACTCTCTAAGAATATTTGTCACAGAAGATGTTGAATATTAGAACAACCAGGTAGCTTAGTGGATAGAATGCTGGAATTAGGGATGAGAAGACCTGAGTTGAATTCTGTCTCAGCAACTTACTTTGTGTATAACTCTGGGCAAATCCCAACCTTTTGTGCTCTCATTTTCCTCATGTATATAAAGAGGGGGATTAGATTCAACAGCCTCTAAGATTCCTCCCAACTATAAATCTATGATTCTATGAATTTCCTCTTCTGGATATTCCCTATTCCAGTGAAATCACAGATGCAGTCTCTGCTGCCTATTATTTATCCAGCTTATCTTGATTCTGACTCAAAAATATCTCTAGCACTTGTTTCCACTTCTCTATATGTATCCCCACCACTGCAATAGTCTCCCAACAAATCTTTCTACCACTACTTTGATCCATTCATTCTTCTGCTACAGGAATAATTCTTCTTATGCATTTATCTGGTCAGATGCATAGATTTGCTAAAACAAAACAAAGCTTCATTGGATCAGTATTTCCTCCTAAGTGAAGATCAGATGCCTTTGTTTACATTTATGTTCCTGCATAACCTGGTCTTTCTAACCTTCCTATTCTTTTCCATGAACTTTCTTCTTCTACTAAACTCTCTCTATAACCTACAAGCATGTAAACTTTATCAACTCTTTTTACCTTTGCATGACTGGGATGCCCTTCTTACCCAACCTTGCATGAATGTTTCTATTATTCTTGAGATCATAAAATATCCTATTTTTGTGTAATATCTGTTGTTTCTTCTTTCCTTTTTTATAATTTGCTTTTGACATTTTGTTAGTTCAGCATTTTGGCAAGTGGGAGTGATAGCTAAGTGTGCAGTAGAGAAATTATCCCTGGTTTACTAGTGATGGTTAGAGCCAAGAGAGATCCCTACCAATCTTAAATATATGTTCCTACAATTATATCTTTGTGCATTTCTATAGGCTGTGATGCATTCCTTCTCCACTTCTGCTTCTTAGAATCTTTACTTTCCTTCAAGACTCCAACATGAAGCATTTTAAATCCTCTTAATGATCAGTCCTCTCACTCCCTTCAAATGACTATGTATGTGTGTATATATACTGAAGTTGAACTTTGAAGGGAACTAAGGTTTCTAAGAGGGAGAAATGATCAGGGAGGGAGAACTTTATAGGTGTGAAGCATGTTACCTCTACAAAGTTATAGAAGTTAGAGATATAGTTTCATGTATCAGGAATAGAAAGTAAGACAATTTGTTTGAAACATAGAATATTATCAAGGTGAATAATGTGAACTCAGCATAGAAAGATAGGTTGGAATCAAATAAGTCTCTAGGGAGCTTTGAAAATTTCTTGAATATGAGAAACTCATATTCAAGAAATTTGAGTAACATGGTAAGGCTTAGTTTGGACTAGAGGATAATACAAAGCCAGAATTCCTACCCTTTATATCAGGTAGTAAACAATTAATCTGATAATTAATTAGCATTATGCATATATGCTCTATATTATACTAAATACATTTATAAAAGAATATATTTATATAATGTATATGCATAAAATGAAAGAATACATAATTATATATTGACAGATTAGCATATATATGTATAATTAGATATGGATAGCATAATATTTTATATTTATATACACATACACACATACAGGGAAATACAATCCTAAGTGTAAAAAATATTTTGAAGCAGTTTGCTCTGATAAAGGCCTCATTTCTCAAATACATAGAGAACTGAATTAAACTTATAAAAATAAGAGCTATTCCATATCATCAAAGATATGTATAGTTTTCAGATGAAGCAATCAAAGCTATCTGTAACCATATGAAAAAAGCTCTAACTCAGTATTGATTGGGGAAAAGCAAATTAAAACAATTCTGAGGTACTATCTCGTACCTGTTATATTGACTAATGGATCAGAAAAGGAAAATGACAAATATTGAAGGAGATATGGAGCCAGAAGCACCAGACACTGATAAATACATGTATTTTAAATTTACACACTCACACAAACACACATATGCATACACACACACACACTCACACAAACACACATATGCATACACACACGTACTGGGGAACCATAGGGAAGTCACTTAAACTCCTAGTGCTTTAAGTAATGCTAACAGTATAAGTTGCTAACCTCCATTGATAAAGGGAGTTTCCTCATATAGGAGTTCTCTTTAACAATATAGTAATAATCCTTATTCCTTATTCCTTACTTTGCACAAACCAAGAGCTCAGTAAATTTTTAATTGAATCCATTAAGTACTGATTGCATGCAATGCACTATGCTAGGGGTTGTTAGAGATACACAGTTTAGAAAAGACATGTTCTTTATCCTGTTGGTATTTATAATACCTTTATAGAGAGGGGCAAAGCTTCCTTTAAAGGTATCCTGTTATTCCATGTGCTCAGATAAGAATACTGCTTTTTCAGTGATGAGCCAGAATCTCATACAACATAAGACATGATCCAGGATCATCCTTAGGGGATCCTGTGGTCATATTCTTTTATGGATTAGAGATCTGAACAATCTCTTATGTCTATCATGTAAAATCATGCTTTTTGTACCCTTTATTCAAAACTGTAAGCAGGATACCTTGAAACTCTGGAGTTCTTATACTTTTGTTCCTTTATTTAAAATCAAGTCATAAATAAGAGGATTTTGCATGCATATGTATATATTATTGCTTAGTGAGTTTTTAGTAGTGTCTAAATCTTCATGGTCCCATTTGGAGGTTTCTTAGCAAAGATTTTGAATGGTTTACCATTTCCTTCTCAACTTATTTTATAGCTGAGGAGACAGAAGCAGAGTTAAGTAATCTGCCCAGGATCACACAAGTAGTAAATGTCTGAGATCAGATTTGAATTCACAATCTTCCTGACTCAAAGCCTGTGCTCTATACACTGTGCCACCTTGCTACTCATATAACATATATAATATATGTTAATCTGTCAATTAATATATAACTATAAATGCTTTCATTTTGTGCATATATATCATATCTAAATATATATTTATTTCATAGATGTACATAGTACAATATATGTGTGCATAATGTGCATATGTGCATAATGCTAATTAATTATATGATTAATTGTTTACTGCCTGATTTAAAGGGCAGGAACTCTGGCTTTGCACTATCCTCCAGTTCAAATCATGTTACTCTTCTATTCAAGAAATTTTCAAGGTTTCATAGAAGCTTATTTGACTCCATCCTATCTTTCTATGCTGAGTTTACATTACTCACCTTGATATACATATATACTATATGTTTCAAAAAAAATGTCCTACTTTCTATTCTTGGTACTTGAGATTGTATCTTCAACTTCTATGACTTTGTAGAGTCACACCTATAATGCTCTCTCTCCCTGCTCACTTCTGCTTTTTAGTATTCCTAGTTCCCTCCAAAGTTCAGCTCCATTACCAGTTACTACACGAGGCTGTTCCTGATACCCTTAGTCAAGTCAACAAACAGAAGAATGGAAGGTAGGAAGTGATCAGGTTCTGAATGGTTTTTAAAAATCAAGTCAAGGAACAGCAAAGAAGCCAGTATCACTGGATCACTGACTATATAAGTAAAGTGTAAGAAGATTGGAAAAGTAAGAAAAGACCAGGTTATAAAGAACTTTAAAATTTAAACAGGATTTTGTATTTGCTTTTGAAAATAATAGGGAACCACATGAGTTTCTTGAGCGGAAGAATAGTCCTTTATAGAGATCACTTTGGCAACTGAGTAGTACAAGAGATAGTGTCAAAATATAAATGACAGGAAGTGGCAACAGACTGTATATATGGGAGTGAGTGATAGTGAGGAATTGAGTTTGACACCTAATTTTTGAGCCAGTATAACTGGAAGAAATAGTAAGAAGGAATTTTGGAAGAGGGAAAGGTTTTTGGGAAAGAAGGATGAGTTCAATTTTGGACATGCTGAATTTAAAATGTCTACAGGACAGTCAGCTCTAAATTTTCAATAGGCAGCTGGAGATGTGAAACTGGAGAGAAATTAGAGCTGGATAAATATATCTGAGAATCATCAACATAAAAATGATAATTGAATCTACAAGAGCTGATGAAATCATCAGGCAAGATAATATGCACAGAGAGGAGAAGGATCAGGATAGTGTCATGGGGGACACTGGATAGTGTATGTGATCTCAATGGAGTTCCAGCAAAGGAGACTGAGGATTAATCCGACAAGTAGGAGAATAAACAAGAGAGAGTAATATCAAGAAAACTTAAAAAGGAGGTGAAGATCAGTAGCACGAGAGAGAGGAGAGAAGTCAAGAAAAAGCCAGTAGATCTAACAATTTCGAGATCATTGGTAATTTTAGAAAGAGAGGATTCAACTGAATGATGAGGTTAGAAGCCAGATCATTGTGAGTTTAAAAGAGAGAAGAGAAGAAGTGGAAGCAAACACAGAGGAGAAAGATGTAGTAGCTAGTTCGGTTTTGTTGGAATGGAGAGTCCCTGAAGGGAGAATAATATGAATTAAGGTTAAAACATTAAGTGGGAGTCAAGTTGTAAAGCTCATTCTTTGGATGGTGTGGTAAAATTATTGGCTACTTTGGCCCAAGAATCTCTATAATCTATTTTGGGGAATAATTCTTACCTAATGGAAGTTGATGAGAGTACTACTGGGGCTTCAATAGGCATAAACCTCTTTAGCTTCCTGGATCCTATTCCCTTATTCAACAAATATTTTTTGAAGCCCTCCTATATTTCTTCAGTCCAGGGCAAAGAGGCCTGAAAAAGGACATCTACTCAATATCTTAAAAAGGACAATAGCCCTGAAGTCAGGAGGACCTGAGTTCAAATTTGATCTCAGATACTTAACACTTCCTAGCTGTGTGACCCTGGACAATTCAGTTAGCCCCAGTTGCCTCAGGAAAAAAAGGGACTATAATTATGAAAGTTGCAGGAATATCAAAGCGAAAGAAGAACTTCTATGTGAATGATACCCACAAGTTCAGAGGAGGATAAGATATGTCTGGTCCATAGATTTTTTCTATTACCCCCCAAAAGACATTATTCAAAGATAGTTACACAGATGGGTAGTACTGTATTTATCTAATAGCCTTAGAACCCCTTCACAGACTATGCTAATGCCCTGGGTTATTGACATTCATGAAGGTGCTGGAGGGAATTTCTTCACATACATGTTTCTGGGATATGTGGTCAATCTGAGAATCTAAGGGTTCATAGTAAATTATCTCATTTAGCAAAGTGGTTTCTGAACAGACACAGAGGCTTTTTTAAAAAGTTGAAATTGGATAAGGACTGATATTAAGCTGCTTAGGGACTTGAATAACAGAAACAATTATTCTAATACGTAGAACACAGAGTGCATCTTGAACCGAATAATCTCCCAATTCTCATGAAACAGTGTGATTCTGTGGATGGCCATGCTTGACTGCAGGTTCTGCAAAGATACCCTAAACCCTCTTTTCCCCTTTATTTTCTTCGATTGGCTTTTGTTTCCTTTGCAAACATTCATCCTACATTCAAACTTTCCAAGCCTGTCACAGCCTACAATATGTCTGATTTGACTTTCTGAATGTGCTACCATCATGCCAGTGTTCTTACTATTGGATGTACCTTGTAAATTGAAATTCATTCAATAGCATGCGAAATTGCTTTGCAAGACAAATTTAAGGCATTTGACTTGGAGAAGAATTAATGCACTGAAAAAACATTCAAGGAATGGTAATTTCTAACTTGAGAGGAAACGAAGCATTGATATTCTCAAAATAACAAATATTTATGACATTATAGAAGATTAAGTTTTCTTTTTCTTTGTTGTTTCTTTATACCTTTTAATTTTCTATTTTGGTTCTTCCATGGGGTGATCCCCTAAAAGTTTCATAGAGTAATTACCACTGACTATGGCTTTGGGAGGTCCTGATAATTTCTATACATTTCCCTAATCATCCTGAGATTAAAGCATCTGTTCAGCCAGGATCTGCACCCAGTATCTGCTAATTCCATCTCTATTCTCTCTGTTCCAATTTCCAGTTCAGCTAATTCCTTAAAAATCACAGTTGATTGGAAAAAAATTCTACAACTTAAGAGCGTCTAGGTAATCTCCAGAGCCTACTATGGGCCAACTGGATCTCCAATACAGCATTATTTGAGGCATGAATCAGTATGAATCTTGATGTATTGTATAGAACACTGGGCTTGGAGTCAGAAAGATCATTTATAACAATTACCTTAAGTCACCAAATTTCTTTATGCCTCAGTTATTTCCTTTTCTTTACAATAAAGATGTTGGACTCAACAAACTTTAAGGGTACTTGTAACTCTGAATCTTTATTTCTATGATCTTGATTTTATGTATATCTTTTGTTATGTGAATGAAAAAGGATTAAAAAGAATAAATGTGAGAAGACAAAGTCAAGGATAATCACAAAATTAACAGGGAGGGTGTTACAACATTCTAAATAAATAAGATTAGGTTTATTTAATTCTTCAGAATACTTGAATGAACATGAACATGGTAGAATATCATTGTCTCTTGGCATCATAAGCCTGAAAAAACCTAGAGCATTGGACCTCTTCCTTATAGCAGCCTACACCCAATAAATAGCTGTTGGTGGTATTGAAGGCTGGAGTCAGAAGGAAGAGAAATCCAATGCAGATAGTCAGCTTAATTAATTGCTAACTAACATAAGCTTCCTCATTCCTAAAGACTAGACTTGTTCTCTTCTGGGTTCATTAATGATAAACTGAGTCTCTACTTATAAAATTTAAAAATATTTTTCATTGTTACCACTGAAAAAATAATAAGTCCAACAAAAAAGATTGGGACATAGTCTCATTTTGTGTCATACACAGTAATTCCCATTTATTTGAAAAAAATATTATTTAATATCGAATGATCTATACCTAATTTGCAAATATGAACCCCTTTAGAAAATGAAAATGTTTGAAATTGGAATTCCCATAGATAGAATACTTGAAATAGCTGATAGGAGTATAATAAGACTACAAGCTGTTAGAATTGTGTTTATGTAGAGAGGGGAAGTGTGCAGATGGGAAAAATGAGGAGGGGGAATCAGAAATGTTTTTGAACTCTGAAATGTAGGTTAGCAATCAGCAGACATGAGCTAATGATTCTTAACATGGAATGAGTGATTTCAATGAACCTAAGTTGGAAAATGGTCATATAATTACCCAAGGGAAGGGCAAGGTAAAACACAGCCCGGCCACTCTGACACAGCCTTTGGTAAAACCCAGCATCAGCACTCAGAAGTGACAGCAAGAAAGACTCACTCAGAATCACAAATGAGGAGCCATTTTCTATATCACTTTTTCCAGTGTTTTTTTCTTTGCCCCTACAGCATTTCAGCTCATATCTATTATCTCGCTTTTCCTTTGTCTCTCTCCTTGCTCTCCTCTCCTGTCCTCTCCCTTTTCCATTTTCTCTCTTTCTCCCTTCTTCCCATTCCTCTTTCTCTTTCCCTTTCTCCCTGTTTTCCTTCTGCCTTTCTTCCATGCATTCCTACATGCCCATGTTTTCCTATAGGAGATAGGAAGCCTAGCTGCTATACACAGGGAAATCATCTGCTCTTTGAGTGTAGTTTTATCAAGTTGAAGACTGGCATTTTGTCAGTTTATATATTAAACCAGAATCAAATGGTATAAAGGAAAGCAAGCCATGTAGGTTTTAGGCAACTTGCTTTGTCCCTCTGAGCCTCACTTTAAAGACCTTTGTAGTTCTGAAACTCTATATTATTTCTTCCCAAGCCAGTTGCACACAAAAACAATGATAAATGTTTTTTGTGAGGAGAAGCATTGTATAGACACAGCCTTTTTTTTATAATGAGAAATGTTCAGAGTTCTGACCAACTATTTCACACTTGTAAAATGAGAGAATAAGGTTTCTTCCATCTCTCATGCTGAATGTGGATTTTTCTATTTATCTTTTCAAGTCATTTACAAACTGGGCCCATTTTATCTTTCTAGCCTCCTAAATCAGTGCCCATTATAAGCTTCAGCCAAACTAGCCTTCTTTTCTGTTCTTCACTTAATCTTCCGTCTTCATACTCTTACACAGATGATCCCCTATATCTGGAATTCACTCCCTTCTCATCACTACCTCATAACAACTTTCCTTTCCTTCAAGATGGGTTTCAAACTTTACCTTCCACTGAAAGCCTTTCCTGATACTTTGATTGCTAGTTTCATCCTTAACCACCTTGTATCCATTTTGTATTTGCTTTGTACATATTTTTTTGTATATGAATATGTATGTGTATGTATACATAGACATGTTGTTGACTACTGTAGAATACAAATTTCTTAAGAAGTAGAGATTGTCTATTTTTTTATTTGTATCTTCAATGACTAGAACAGTGCCTAGTAAATAGTAGATATTCAATAACTGATTGATTTGCTGATGCAAATTATTTTATGTGCTTTATTTCATGCCTCTTTCCCCAGTAATGCCCCGACCAACACAATCTCTTATTTAGTCTCTTTGTGTCCAGTGTTGCATACATATTTGATGTCTAGACAGGATTAAGGTTCTGTCATCATGAAATAGAAAAAAGCCACCTGCACCCATATTTTAGGACTAAACTTGTCATGCTGGACTCATTAGCACTATGCTCTGAGTAATTGAGATAACCAGTAGATCACAATATTTTGCATCTGTAATAGTTCTGGGCAACTTGCTCATCATGCTATGAATAAAAGCCAAGCTATGATCTATTGCAAGTTTCATCAGATGATCTCTTAAAGTACACAGCTGCAAGAAAGGAATGCCCGTGTGCTGATTGAGCTATCTATTACCAAGATCAATAGAGAGCTGCCAGGATGCCATGAGACCAGGTGCTACTTGAGATATTAATCCTTTTGCTTGACGAATGATCTGTGGTGGCTTTAGGTTCATGGAGGAGACCTTTCTTTGGTGCTGCTAGTCATGTGCAAGAAATTGCTCAAGGCTAATTCAGTCACCATCCAGGATTGAGCTTGTGGTTAATACTCAGTGGTACAAGCAACCAGATGGAATCCTTGAGAGTCAGTAATGATGGGTCAGTGAATGGATTTCCAAAGCCACCTGTTCTGGAAAGGAGTGGGATGCTGTTGCTTGTTTTTCAACTAACACCGAACAATGTAGACCTAGTCGTGTGCACAGCAACACAGTAGTTGGGGGCAGAATCAATGACCAAAATTTTATCATTAACCAATTGATCTAATGAACAATCATTTATTAAATGGCTACTTTGTGCCAGCACTGCTCTTTTTCTGCCAGTTCTTAAGGACAGTGCCTAGATCAAGTCAACGAGCATTAATTAATCATTATCATTTGCCAAGCATGGTGCTAAGCACTGAAGATTTCAAACAGAGGCAAAAACAATATATAATAGGCACTTAATGTTTATTGATTGGATTGATTAACTAATTATATGGAAAGGTTAAGTAACTTGTTCAAAGTCATATTACTAACAGATCTGGGATTTGAAACTGTTCCCCAAATTGTGATTCTCTTATTTCATGTTTCTTGCCCAAAAGATTAATCCCTACCAAAATCGTGCATATTACTTATCATATTCCAATGAGTAGTCACCCACTCTTTCCTTAAAGACCTTTAGTTACAGGACATTCATTGCCTCCCAAAGTAGCCCATTCATTTTTGGATGGCTCTCATTATTAGGAACTTTTAACATGTCCAACAATAATTTGCTTCTTTGTAACTTATTGTTTCTAGCTTTTATTTACCCTCTGGAGCCAAGCAAAATAAGTCGAATCCAGTTTACATAGATCAACCTATTAATAATTAAAGATAACTCTCATTGCTTCTTTTAAGGCTTCTTTTCTCTTTCTTTTCATTTTCTTTTTTTCCTTTTTTTTTTCTTAGCCATGAAAGGAATTTATCTAATACCTTGGTCATAATGAATGAATGAACATTCAGGCACGGACTTGTATCAGGAAATACTGAGTAGGTCAGTTCTCTAACTTTTCTTCCTAGATGATGATGTTGTCAACAACAACAATAACCAACAAAAGACTGGTCATTTTCTAAGAGTAGAATATGTATTTTATCTCACTGTATTGAATACTCTTCTTCAGGTTCAGGTACAGATAAAAAAAATAACAGTTGATCAGAAACTGGATAGGTACTAAAAGCTCTCTTATTTGGGAATTACTTGGACAAAAGTGCTTAGATTTTAAATTGAAAATGTCACTAGACAAGAGGAGAAATATGGAAGAATTTCTTTCCAAGTTTGCATTATAAGTCCCTTGAATGGTATTTAATTCAGTTTCATATAATGAAATTGTTTTGACAATCAATGAACAAAACACAATATATGGAAATTGTTCCTCCTATTATTCTATTCTACTGTTTTTATCTGCCTAATCTTATAGATAACTAAGGAGTAATGGCCTCTATACCAGTGAACCTTAAAAAACTCCCAACAAACCAACTGTCAGCCCTTCTGACCACTTTTTACAATATCCCTGGATAGATATTCAAGCTGGTCAGTCATCCTTGATTTATCCTTGGTCCTTCTGCTTATCACAAGATTGATCCTACTTCTGTTCCCTTGGTCCATGGCCCGATACACTGCTGCTTCCTGTCACTGAAATAATACACAAAGGAACACTCCTGAAAGGTATTCACTTGATATCAGAGAGACTGAGACTACTCTTTTCATGTCATTTAGCATGAGCAGTAGCAAGATTAATGTTTCCACTTCACTATCTTGGATTGTAAGCTAAGTAAATGGAGTTATATAATAAGATATATACAATATGGGCATAATTTTAAAAATGTTGTTAAGACCACCCTTAAACATTTCAGTGTTTTAAAAAATGAAACCCTTGGCTATGTTTTTTTTTCTCTTACTAAGCTTGCATTTATTATCAGGACTGCATAATATTAATATTAGTGGGAAACAGTACTTCCTTAAGCTACAGTTATAGCCAATGATAAAGTCCCAGAAAGGTTTAAACTCTCCCAGCAAAGGAGGACTCCAAAAGAATAAAATTTTAATTAACATAGATTCAAATTGGTTTAGATAAATTTTTCCTGAAAAATTTCCCCTTCTCCTTTCTTCTCCTCTCTCCTCCTTTCTTCTTTTCTCCTCTAATCTCTCTTTTCCTTTCCTTTCCTTTCTTTCTGTCTCTCTCTGTATTTCTGTCTGTCTATCTGTCTTTCTCTCTCTCTTCCCTTTCTCTGGAACTATGGACAATAGGATAAATGGTTTTGAATCTTGCTATGCTTAATAGTGCTCAATATGCATATGGCAACTAAACTTTACCATTATACCTTTCCCTCCTTTTGCTCTAACCTGCTCTAATGTATTTTAAGGTTAAAATGATATTACATTATTCAAAATTATATTAATAGAATCTGTTTTATCTTTTCTTTTAGGACTGTTAGATCTTGGGAAGAAGAATGTCCTTCCCATTTATTCTTCATAAGTCAGTTTGTAATACTTAGGGAGAAACTGAGGCAGTATCACACATGGAAATTAGATAATGCTTTATTGATGTTAATTGAGAGTTCAGAATCCATAGCTATGGATCAGACTAGTGGGACTCATGTCTCAAAGCACACAATCCAGGCCAGAGACTAACACAGTCACAGCCATGTTAGCCGACTGAATACAAAGTACTCAGTGATGTCATCAAGGAACTTCAAACATTATATAGGGTCCTATAGCTCAGGGAGACAAAGAACTCATGGGAACAGCTGAGCACATCTGGTGTCCAAGGAAACCATAAATTCAGTTCTGACAGGTAGGAGTAAGGAGCCTTGCCAAAGCAGACTACTTCATCTGGGTCATATAGATAGATAAGAGGTAGGTTGAGGCTGACCATCTGGAGGTTTTATGATTACTTTGGAATGTGAGTCCAATTATTTCTGAAGGTCAGGAAGTGGGGATTTCTATTCTGGGACAGAGCAATTAAGGGAGACTGAAACAGCAATTAAGGGAGACTGATACAGCAACTGAGGGAGATTGAGACAGTAACTGAGGGAAACTGAGACAGTAATTGAGGGAAACTGAGACAGGCAAACTGTGGCACAAGTTTTTTTTTTTTTTTAAACTGCCTTATTTAAATTGAGAACTTAATATTTTATTTGTTGATATCATCTTTGGTAAACTATCTACATATTTATTCTATTTGCAACATTCAAATTGTTAAAAATTATCTGAATGGTGGACTCCATTTTGCAGAGTGGTAAAAAAGACAGAATTTTACTTGTCTGAGATGATAGAATAATTCACTTGTATCATTAAGCCTTAACTTTTAACTCTATATGAAATATGCCATTTCAAAGAGTAAAGATGGTCAATTTATTTTTAAATGCTTCAATACATCTTTTATATCCAACTCATTCTTAATCTGTATTTTGTTCATCTGAAATAACTTGGATATAGAGGTATCTTCAAGCTTTTCTATCTTTTTTTTTAATACTTAGCATAAAATATATAAATGGAGGTGGAATTTTTTTTCTGTCAGATTACACAATGTGACTACCTACTTAATCACAGAGTGTTATAGATATTACCTGAACCAATTCTTTTATTTTATATAAACTGAGGCAAGTAGACATGAAGTTACTTGCCCGAGGTTAGTGGTACAGATGATCTAGAAAGCCAGGTCTATTTTTCTTAATCTAGATTTCTTTCCAATGCACTCTGATTTCTATACATGTTTTTATGTAGACCTGATTTTCAAGATTATGTGCTTTTTCATTGGAATGAGGTCTACCCCAATCAGTCTGGACCTATAAAATTGTCAAGGAGAAAATTTTTGATCTCCTCATTGTATGGCTCTCAAGCAGCTTACTTCTGCATTTTAATATAGTGGTTCTCAAACTTTTTGGTGTCAGGACTCCTTTGCCCTCTTAAAAATTATTAAAGACCTCTTGAAGAGCTCTTATTTATATGTATTGTATCTATTGATATTTATTAGATTAAAAATAACAATACATTTCAAAAATATTCAGTTAAAATAACAATAATAAACCTACTATACATTAACATCAGATACATTTGAATGAAAAATAACTATATTTATCAAAATAGAATCATTAGGAATGACATTGTTTTACATGCTTTTGCAAATCTTCTCTAAGAAAAGATAGCTGAATTTTCATATGTTTTTACATTCAAACTCTTTTGATATAATGCTTTGGTTGAAGAATATAAACAAAATCTGGTTTCATACTGATGTGTAGGAAAAGTGAAGAGTAATTTGATAGACAAATAATGCCTTACTATTTTATGAAAATAATTTTAAATCACAGAGGGTCCTTGAAATACTGTCAGGGACTCCCAAGGATCTCTCTCCTTGGACTACACTTTGAAAATCTTTGCTTTAATGCATCTTTGATCTCATCAATATGGATGCTTTTTTCAAACCCTGCAGAATATACTTCTCTCCAGTCTTATCCTATGTAAATCATGACTATGTTTTTATATAAACTCTCAAAAGAGAATATTCTGGATATTTTCTGACATTCTGTGAGTACTTATACAGAAGTCAGGAGATCCCCCAATTATCCGTAGTTGTTGGCTCATCTTCTTTTCTGATCATATATATGTATATATAACCTGGATTAAATATTTTTTATATTTATTTTCCCAAGTCACTCTTGGTAATATATTACTATCTGCTTACTCCCACTATGAGTCTCTGATACAAACCACACAAGTGACTAATGGTATATGGTTTCCAAATGTGTATCATCTCCCATTCATTTTTTTACACAGACCAAATTCTCACTCTCCAAAATGAAAAAGTAAATACAAGTATTTCCATGGGGAAAATGGTATTGAAGTATTTAAAGAGAATTGATCCACTTTAGTCCTTTTACAATTCAAAAAAAATTAGTAAGAACACTAGAATATCCTTATGGATTTTCCAGATTGATACTGAGGGTGAATGTTTTCCACTAAATAAAACAGTAGATACCGAGGAATACCAAATGCTGGCTCTCTTCCTCATTTTGTTTCCATATGAAAAGTTTATGATAATTTAAAAATTTTTTTCCTGATAACAGCTGCCAAACATGAAATAATTTCACATTTATTTCAATAAAGATGAATAGAAGGGGTTACACTGATGAGCATAACGATAATAAAGAATAAGTTGTCCTTAGATGTGAAATCTTAAAAAAAAAATAAGATAGAGAATAAATATTGTACTCAGTGCATCTGAATGGCTTGTTTCAATTTCTCTTAAGAAAGGTTTGGAGAAATTTATCAGCAGGGGGCATTGATGCTCTATCCAAAACCTGCACTGCTTAGTCACGGAAAGTGCTATTTGTAACAATGAATACTTTAAAATGATCAATAAATTATTAAGAGAAACTATTTTCTTTAAAAAATCTGCATAGAAATGTCACCTGTTCTGAGTGAATTTTTACAAAGTGAAAGTACACTCTGGACATATTTGGCTCTTTCATGTAAAATGAGAGATGCCCAGGGCTTTACATAGGAGTGGAAGCGGTTGGTAATGGGGAGGAGAATGTTGATGTGTAGATTTAAGGCAGCTGCACATTCAGCATTTTCAAATCATAAGAAAGTAAAATATAGCTGAATTTTCATAGTGGTGAACCAGAATAAGTAACACTCACAGCTCACATTTAAGTGTGAAGGGAACCAAATAAACAGCTTTTTGTGTGATGGAGATATGTTCCAGTACAACATATTCTTCTGCTCTACTCTGTTGTCCCCTTTTCTCCTCTGCTGCCCTTTCCTTTGCTCTCTTCTCCTCCTCTTTCTTTTTTTTTCCTCTAGAAGGATCACACATACATATAATGAAAGGGGTGGGAAGGAAGAAAATAGGATGCACTTTGGAAGATAATACTTTAGATGAGACAAAGAGACAAAGGAGGAAAAATGACAGTATAAAGTCCCCAAAGTAAACCCTACTATCTCCTGTCACATTTCATTAGGGAAAAATAGAGTCAAAGATATTTCATGGTAGAACAGATTATTTAATACTAATAAAAATAGCAAACTATTCTGCCAATGTAAAATGTCATTTAAGTGCTAGGCAGCAAGCATCATTATTTTATTAGATTTTTCATAATACAGAATGTGTTCAAATCTCCCTTTCTCTTTTGCTCAGCCTAGAAATTGATACTCTGACTTCATGCATGAGGAAGAAAGGTGAACAACAAATTGGTCATTTGTGGGAGTCAAGAGAATAAGGAACCATTAGGGAATAAGCCTCCATGGAAAATAATGCATATTTGCCACAATGTATCTATGCTAGCTACAGGAAAGCAAAGTTTGTTATTTCTGACATTATCATTTCTACTAATCTGACACATATTCTCTCTCCAACTTCCACATCTTATTTATCCTTTAAGGAACAATAGTCTCATTCACTATTTTCCTAGGACATATTCTCTTTATACAAATACATGTAGTCTATTGTTATCAAGGGAAGGTATGTGTGTCGAACAGTTACAAAGAATCTGTTTTTCTGGAATAGACCTCTGCTTGCCATGTAGTTACATGTCTCTTTCTGTCTTCTACTGACTCATAGTTTTCAGGTTTCTCTCAAATTCTTTTTTCCAAGATTCTGCCTGATTTTCAGAATTAAATGCTGCCCCATTGCACAAGATGGTAGAGTGAAAACATCAGTTGATACAGTTCCCAAAAGCCAATTTTTTTCAAGTTCTCACAAGGTAGAACTTTTGAACTCTGATAATGACTCTCTGGTGTCTTTCCTATGTGTTTTCACACTCTATTTTGTATTATAGTCATTTTTGTTGATGGCTTATCCACCCAATTAGATTGTAAGTTCTTTTGAGGACAGGGCATGTGTTATTTATCTTTGTATCTTGTTCAGGGCTCAACATGGTGCATTAAACATATTGGGAGCTCAATGAATGTTGTTTAATTGCATATATGACTTGGGGAAGAACAAGAAAACTAGAAGTTCAGTTCTTGATAATTACAAGGCAAATTGAGGGATCTAATTGTGGCTCAGTCATTTAAAATTCAATCCTACTGTAATACTATAAAGACTCTGGAAAGGATTATATAAACCATCCATTTTTACTAATGGAAAACCTTTCCATCTTAGAACACAAAAATATGAATAACTTTTCTGTTATCCTTCTTTATGAGATATTTTTGCCTTAATGTCTGTCATTACAATTCTGGAATTTTCTGGTTTCCCTTCCAAACTCTAGTTCTCTAGCCTTTTAATATATCCAATTCAACAAACAATCATTATACCTATTAGACCTATTATAAGCATTGTACTAGGTGCTAGTGATGCAAAATAAAAAAATGTACTTGATATTTTCCTCTTTGAAAGATTAATTGGATGCCTTGACTTTTTTTTTATGTTAATGTCTATCTGACCTGTACATCCAGCCTCTCAAGGTGAAAGCAGTATTTGGGTTGGATTAATTCCTCAGACAAGGGTGGTATTGTAGCTAGAGAACTAGCTTGGAAACCAAGAACATCTGGCTTCTAGTTCAATCTCTGATAATACTGGAATGCTTCCAGAGAACGAAGGAGAAGAGAGTCTATGAGATCTGAAGATCTTCTCAATGATGTTCTCTGCTAAGTCACCCTCAAACTTCAAAGTGGAAGCATATATCCTGATACTTGTTACATTAAAGTGATTAAATAATCTTATAGTAATTCACACAAACATTTATATAACACAACTTAACAGCCATTTCTACTAGAATAACATTTATAAATTACCCATGTAATTAGGATAAGATTCTGCGATAATTCACTAGAGATCTAAAGATAAAGCCTAACAATTCCTTCCACTAAAGTGCTTCCAGTTTACCAGGCCTGACTAGCTGGGGGAATAGTGAATGGGGAGGAAAAGTATGATAAGAACATAGATAAGTAAAATACAAAGCAGAGCCTGATGAAAGGAAAAGTTACATCCAGACAAAGTATTCTAGGAAAATGCTAGGAGGGAGGGAAGAGACATTTATTAATACTAGAGTTGAAGGTATTAATTAATTAATTAATTAATTTCATAGGCAATGCAAAGAAATCCTACAATGTTAGAACTGGAAGAGATCTAAGAAATCATCTAGTCTACCAATCTTGGGAGCACCTAGATGGTACAGTGAATAGTCCAATAGTCAGGAAGAACTGAGTTCAAATCCAACATCAGATATTTAGTAGCTGTCTGACCTGCTCAAGTCACTTAAGTTCTGGGGTGGGGAGGGAGGTAGGGCAGGAAAGGGATGGACTAAGACCCACAGGGATGAAGCAATTATTCTAAAGTAATACAAATATTAAGCAGCACATCTGTGAAGGTATGAAATGTCCTCAGTATCCTCGAGGAGTTGCCATTCTATGTGGGTAGAGAGGAAATTGATATAAAATGATTTATATAATATTATGAGTATCAATGTCAGAGAGCCTGTGCTAAGTGCCCAATAATTGGTGCAATCAGAGAAGCTTTAAGAGGTTCTATTAAATATTCAAGGGCATTGCATTTGCAGACATTTTATTCTAAAGTTTCTTATGTATTGGCTTATCAGCTGGTGAGAACATGAAGTATAATTGGTGATTTTACAATTCTTTGGGGAATACATATACTTTGTGGCTATTTGCTGTCTGTTTACCTTTCTAGTTCCTTATAATTTTAACCTTTTTGTGGTTATTATTATGTCTTCCTCACAATAAAATAAATAATCTTGATTCAACATCATTTCACAGAAGAGATAATATTTTGGCAATTTAATTAGAAGAAATTGAACCTTTTGCATTGATAGCCAAAATTTCTAAATAGGTCCCATCTCAATATTCCTCTTGAATGAATCCTGGTTTTATTTCTGAATGACTGGAAAGAAAGTCTTGGCATCTCTGGATTTTCCTTTTTATTTTTTAAAGATCCCTCCACTCTGTAATTTCTTTAGCTATGACTGGGTTGTTTCCAGGAGAGGGAGGGTGGATAAGATGTATGCTCTGCATCTATAATGATCTCCGACAGATTGACATGGAGCATTGATTTTTACAGAAGCAGCCAAAATTACAGTAATTAGAGGAAATATCTACGTCTTTATAAACAGAGAGTTAACTGATTCAAAGGGAACTTAATAAGAACTTACAGGAGAAAATGCACTTTTGCCATTCAGTATTAAACATTAATTAAAGTTAGGAGGTGATAGCTAAATTAACTCTGGGCTCCAGTCACTTGGTAAGGCATTGAAATCAGGAAAGCATCTTTCTAGAGACAAAATTCATGTTACATTTGAACTGATTGTTTAGAGGTCAAGAAATTAATGAGCATTTTTGGAATGGGGTGAAGAACTCCTTTTGCCCACCAAATTATTTTTACATAATATATGATTCTTGAATAGAATAGAATTGACCAAAGTCCTATTTTGATGCTTCAGGTTATTGATTTTCCAGTTGTTTCTATTGTTGTTTGTCTTCCTATCTCCACATATGTTGTTCTTGACAAAGATATTGTAGTGGTTTGCCATTTTTTTTCCATCTTGTTTTACAGATGAGGAAACTAAGGCAAACAGAATTAGATGATTTGTCTACCATCATATAGTATCTTAGGCCAGGTTGGAATTCAGGAAGATGCTTCACCAAGGTATAGACATTAATCTGGAGATGATCTTAAAAGCAATGATCAAATATTTGTGGATTAAATATTTGCTGTCTAATGACCAGTCTAGCCAAGTTTAGAGAGAATCACTACTATATGGGATATAAGGTGATGAATTTTTCAGCCATATTAACTACCAAATACATATTATAGAGGTCAATTTCGACATTAATGATACTCTTCCATGTGCTTTTAAAATAATTTTATTGCTACCTTTTCATGTATTTATTTCAGTGTTGTTTTTACCTTTCCCTTGTATCCATTTGGCCTTTAATAAAGCCAGACAAAAGAATGACCATTTCCAATGGTACATATTGCCTCTTGTGTGCACGGTTCCTTTGATTGAGAAGGGATAGGTTTTCGCAAAACTTTCACTTTATTTGAGGGTTGTTGTGGGGTTGGAACCATAGATAGAAAAGCCAATGGTCCCCATATTGTATGAATGGGCTAAGTGTGGCCACAGCTTAAAAGTGAGCTCCATTTTGGATAGACAAATTGTTCAATAAGTAATTTAAAATTATTGGCAGTAGCATAGCACTGTTCATCTCTGGCAAATGTAGTTGTGTAAATCACAAACTAGTCACTTGTCAGTTCTTAAGCAATCTATTCCTTCCAGAGCATTTTATCATGATAACATAGAGGGCCAGGCATTTATGTTTTAATCTAACATGAATGTTGGTTACTTGTTAGATGTAGGCTGCATTCTCCTACCACCTCCTCCTCCTCCATCCCTACCCATACTTCTCTAGGCCCACTGGATTGTGCCTTGGTTTCCTTCCTAGTCGATTATATTCTGAACAAATTCCCCTACATCTTCAACTGTTCTATTTAATATTCCTATCACCTTACTGTTAATGAATGCTGACTATCTCCTATGGACACTAGGTCCCTTCCAACTCTCTTCTTCAGAGGTCCCTCCTCTCATTCCTGATACATAGTGCCAGAAGGAAAAGATTGCTGTTCTCTGGGCTCTCCACTTAGCTTGTCCCTTACCAGATCATTCTTCTATCTATATACCTCCATAACCTGTCTCTTTTTGAAGTACCTGTAATCCTCATGTTAACATCCTGTATCCCTCTCTGTAGCTGTTAATCTATTGACCTCCAGGTTAACTCCCCACTCCCTCAATGGCATTAGTATCTGGATAAGTCTTTCTCTTCATTTTTTCCCTGGCTGTCATCTTTGCAGGTTTAATTATTTATGTTGCTGAGACTTCCAGTGTCTTTATAATACCCAATTCTTCAATCTTATCAATTTCAGTGATTTGCTCAGGGCCACAGTAACTAGTATATGTTCAAAGTTGGGAATTAAAAGCATTTTTTTCTAGCTCCATTGTCTTTATACCACCTAATTCTTAGAATCTGTTATCTTTATGCCATCCAATTCCTCAACTTTTCCAATTTCAGTGACCTTCCTCACCCCACTTTAGTTGTACATCAGCAACATGGTCATAAAATGAATGTTATTTTGTCATTGATTTGAAACTTTAAGAGATCTTGGAGAGTCACCTAGCCCAATCCTCTTTTTTTTACAAATGGGGAAACTGAGGCCAGATTAAGTGATTTGCTAATGCTTTTATTATTAGCAAATGATAGAACTGGGCGTAAACCCAGAGTCTGCCTTCCACATCTAGCCCTCTTCCTGTTGTATCACAACATGTTCAGGCCTGTACCTCATGTTCAACCCTTTGGGATTATGTCTGACTCTTTCTTATATTTCTCATATCCTAGTAGCTGCTAAATCTTTTAATTCTATGCCTAAAATATCTCTGGATTTTCCCACTCTTTAGCTTTCTACTCTCATTCCTATCACCCTACACAGAGGCTTTCATTACTATTCTCTTGATATTCTCATAAATCCCCAAAAAGTTTTCTTCCTTTACTTTCTCCTTCCTCTCAAATTCATATTTCTCACTAATATTACACTGTAGGAAAAGATGACAATTTCTCATTTTTACCTTTTCTCTAATTCCTTGAGAAAAGTAAAGAAAAAAGTGAAAAAGGAAGAAAAAAAGTGAGAAAGAAAGAAAGAAAAAGAGAAGGGGGGGGAGAAAGAGAGGCAGGAGGAAAGGAATATTCCATTCAGATTCAGTGTAAAAATTATATTGTGAGAGTTGAAAGATACCCTGGTATTTAAATTCATGTTTCTTCCATTTGAATGTTACCCTCTACTATCATACTGTTGGAAAAGATGACACTTTCTCATCTTTACCTTTTCTTTAATTCCTTATGAAAAGAAAAGAAAAGAAAAGGGGGTAGCTAGGGGGCACAATGGATAGAGTATCAGCCCTAGAATCAGGAGGACCTGAGTTCAAATCTAGCCTTAGCTACTTATTACTTTCTAACTGTGTGACTCTGGGCAAGTCACTTGACACCAATTGCCTCAGCAAAAGAAAAGGAAAAAAAAGGAAGGAAAGAAGATCTAGTGACCTGAAAACTCAATGTGAGTCAGTAGCCTGGTCTTGGGCTTCCTTGAAAAACCTGTTTTACAGAAATAAGCAGATGATAGTCCCTTTGCAGGTGGGTGACTCAGTGAATAAAGTGTCAGTATTCAAATTTGGCTTTCAGACACTTACTAGCTGTGTGCCCCTGAACAAGTTTTTATTTACCTCAGTTTCCTCATCAGTTGAGCTGGAGAAGGAAATGGCAAAAATCCTGTCATTATTTTTGCCAAGAAAACCCCAAATGGGATCATGAAGAATTGAACACGTTTGAAAAAATGACAGAACAAGCCCCTTTACCCCTACCTTCCTCAGACCACATTTGAAGTATTGTATTTAATTCTAGTCACTGTGATTTAAGAAAAACATTGATAAACTGGAGAATATTCAGTGGCAAGCCACCAAGATGGCAAAGATTCTTGAGTCTATTGAAAGAAAAGGGATATTTAGCCTGGAAAGGGGAAGAGTTTGTTGGGGTGGGGGAAGAGGAATGTGATAGCTGACTTTTCAGTACTTAAAGGGCTATCATATGAAAAAAAAAGTTTAGATATCTTTAGTATAGATTCAGAGGACAGAACCATGAACAGAGAAGTGGGATGAAGTTATAAAGAGTTAAATTTGGGCTTAGTATCATAGTTTTAGAGCTGAGAGGGACCACAGATTTTATCTAGTTAGTCCAGTCCTTTCTTTTTAAACTTGAGGAAACTGAGGCTTGGAGAGATGAAATGGATTGCTCAATGTTGTGTAGTTAGTAGATATCAGAGTTGGGCATCTGAAGCTAGGCCTCTCAATCCAAACTGCATACAAAATTCTGTAAATTTAATGTTTTATGGACTATTACAGAAGCAGATTTGTATTTTTTAGTTGAATAAAAGCAAGAGGATGTGCATTTTTTTCTTCTGTAGATTCTGTAAAGATATCTTTTGATGTAAAGTCAGACAGGATAATGGGGGATGGTACATATCTCATCCTGTTCTTACATGATTTTGATTTATTTGGATAGATTTGTATATGTTGAAAGTCTTTTTGTTCCTTGAAGTTGAATTATTATTTGGTGTAGCAACACCTATTAAAATGTTCTTCTTAATTTTTAGGGGTAACCGTTATATCTGGGCCACTGGGGAAAACTTTTATCTGTGATGATTCTCTGATTCCATTGTAGTTTATTATTTGAATTTACAAGGATAGTTTGCAATCTATTATTTGTAGTAGGTAGAGTTGGCATCTGTTAATTTATTATTATTGTTGATGATGCCAAGAGTAGAGCTACTAATTTAGCACTGAGCAAAAAGATAATGAATCATCCTTTGTTATATCCATCTCTATTTTGGGGAAGTCAGTGTGCTGAGTGACAATATTTCACTTTACAAATGGCCCATAAGAAATGTTAAATCTGTCATTGGCTCTAAAGGCATTTTGACTTAATGGTCATTTTTACTTAAGGAAGGATTATTGGCAAAATTTATCCCTGAAATGACCAGTGATGACAGTTCCTCGACAAGATAGGGAGTCCTGGCTCAACCTACTAAAACATCTTTTTAGCATCCATATGTCTTCTCAGTGGAGTCTTAAAATGTCAGCCCCAGCTGGCCTTGAAATTTGAAATGAGCCTGCCAATTGCCTTCTCTGCCAAATTACATAGCCATCAGGATGCCCTCTTGATGAGGGAGAAAGAACATGCCTTTTAAAAACTCACAGCAAAATAAAGTCTGGAAACAGATAAAAATGGGTAAGCAAGAAGAAGAAGAAAATCCCAAAGAAATACAAATAGAAGCCTTCAATTGCCTCTCCTACTAAGTACCAAAATAAAAGTTTGTTTGAAATCAAATCCTACATACTGTCTTTTAGGATGGGGCCTTATAATTAGTCTTAATACTTTCATCCATACTACCATTCTTAGCAGTACATATATTAGTTATGCCCTGGATTGTGGCAGGAAAGAAATGTAGTGGTAAGGGTATAGTGAATGGAAAGGATAAAGTGAAGCAAGAAAGTGAATGGAAATGTCTAAGGGTATTAGTCTGGGATTGGTAAGAAATGTGGGAAAGGCACACTGGTCAAGGGAAAACCAGAAAGTAAAGGAATGGTGAGTCCATGGCCTGTCCCAAAGAAGAAAGACCACTATAAGAAGGGAGCATGCTTCAATGGATTTTAAATTTCTAACATGGCCTTCCCTACTTATAATTTTGATCTTTTAAACTGTATTACTGGCTCACCTTTTCTGTAGAATGTTGACTACAATCTCAGAATTCATTGATATATTATGTATTAGATGTTTTCTTTATCAGTCTGTCTATCTCTGTCTCTCTCTACCTTTGGTTCTGTTTGTCTGTCTCTCCCTGTTAGTACCAAAGATGATCCTCTGGGAAGAAGAGGAATATGTTTTGAAATAAAGGTGCTATGAAAACAGAATATAAAACAAATTTTAAAAGATATTTTAAAATGCTTGCTAAAGAATGATTTCAGAAAAACTAGATAGGTTTACATGAACTGATACCAAGTGAAGTAAGCAGAACTAGGAGAATATGTACACAGTAACAGTAATATAATTTAATAATCACTTGTGAATGACTTAGCTATTCTCAGCAATACAATGATCCAAGAAAATGCCAAAGGATAAAAAAAATGCTACCCACATTCACAGAAAGAACTGATGGAGTCTGGATGCAGATTGATGCATACTATTTTTCATTTTCTTTTTTTCTTTTCTTTCTTTTTCCTTTTTTTGGTCCTCTATAACATGACTAATATGAAAATGTCATGACAGTACTTGTATAACCAATATCAAATTACCATTTAGGGTGGAGGGAATAGAAGAGAATTTAGAATTCAAAATTTTTAAAAATGAATACTCAAAATTTTCTTTGCATGTGATTGGAAAAATAAAATGCTATTTTAAAAATTATTGCTGAATAGAGAGGTCAATGCTGTAAGTCTGCATTGACCTAGAAATGGACTTGGTAACATTATATCCCCACTTTTAAAAATGGGTTCTTCCAATTCATTTTCTATATTTTTGTAGCTAACAAAATTACATACTCATATCCACATGGACACTCAAAAGAGAATTGCTCTCCTATAGCTGGTAAGGATCTGTAGGTGCAGTGTAGTATTGTAACAGATTGGTAGGGTGGTCCCCAATGTTTCAGGAGACTGCCAAGGAATAGATACAGCTTTAAAGCTATAATTCAGCATAGCTGCACTGATGCCTCTTTTGGCAATGAGAAGAGAGTCTGCCTTTGGCTTTCTTATTTTTCCTACAGATACTAAGAAGATTTTCAGGCTAAATTTTTGAGGAAATAATTGACATTTTAGTGTTAACCTGCTCCAGTGCAGGTAATAAAGATATAGGCATAAATCCAAAGATGGCAGCCCTACCAAGGTTTTTGTGAGCCTAAGATGCCAAGGTGGAGATTTAAATGTTATTATTGATAAATCAGTACAAATAATTACTTATATTTTGAGGATGCTGAGCTCAGTCAATAAGCAAACCCTTTCTCTAATTGTTCTTGGCAAGATTAATATACAGTTATCTAAAGTTTGGATTTTTGATTAATATAAACATACCAGTATAATCCATGGTTTAAGAACTCATGTCTCAGCTCATATAGATGGGGTTCAGTCTTTGAGGGACTTCTCAGTCATAATATCCTTTGGTTTGTACTGACCTCCAGGATGCCCCCAAGGAATATCCAAAATCTATCTTGTGTCTCTTTAAGAGCCATGCCATTTTTGGCAAGGCTTACAAAGCCTCAAATAAAGAATTGGCTTATTAAAGAGGCAATAACGATAGCAAGCTGGGAATGGTGGCATAAGCTTTTAATCACAGCTCATGGGCAGTGACTGAGGCTGTTGGACCACTGGATCTGGGGGCTTTTGACACACAATAGAACTAAAGGTCACTGGCTGGCCATGCCAAGGTAATGAAGTCCCTTAGAGAGGAAAGCTAGTAAGATGCCTAAGAAGGGTTGGAAATATGGAGCAATTTAAAATTCATGTATTGCTCAGCATTGGGATTTCCCTCTGCTCTTTTATCATTGGTGAGATATGAAAACCCATCCAGTCTCAAAAACGAACAAAACAAGACAAGATAGAAGAATAGTTGCTTTTGTGATGGGGTTTGTATTCTCCTAAAGGGGAAGGAAAGAAGGGAAGAAGGTAGGAAGGGAGGGGAAAAGGGAGGTGAAGAGGAAGGGAGGGAAGGAGGAAAAGAGGAAAGGAGGGAAAAAGGAGGAAAGAAGGAAGGGAGGAAGGAAGGAGGGGAAAAGGAATAAAGAAATGAGGAAGGAGGAAAGGAAGAAAAAAGGATGAAAGAAAGGAAGTAGGGAGGAAGGAAGAAGGAAGAGAAGAAGGAAACATAGAAGGAAGGAAGGAAGGAAGAATGGGTGGAAGGAAAGAAGGAAGGAAGAAGAAAATAAATGAAGTAGAGAAGGAAAAAATTATTAAGCACTTTCTATGCACTTAGTGCTCTGCGAAGTGCTTTATAAATACTATCTGATTTGAACTTATAACAATCCTGAGAAATAGGTGCTATTATCACTCCCATTTTGTAGTTGAGGAAACTGAGGAACACAGAATTAAGTAACTTGTCCAGGATAACACAGCTATTGAAAGTCTGAGGTCAGATTTAGACTCAGGGCTTCATAACTATCCACTGGAATCACCTAGCTGCATCATCACTGCCAATTCCAAAGAAACTTAATTTCCTTGGTGAAGAATCACCATTTCTTTGATTCTTATTTCTCACTAAGGTTTATTCTTTCTTTTCCAGTTGCTACTATTGCTGCCACCACCAGTGGGATGGTTGCCCACAACTTGACGATCAGCCTTCCATCCACAGTCTCTTCTGCTAACATGTTTGCTTTTAGTTGTTTGGCTTTTATACTCAGTAACCATCCAGCTCTATTAGGGTCTGAGAGTCTTAAGAAGCAATGCGTATCATGACTCAATCCCCAAAGAGCTGCCTCTAGTCATACAGAAAGGAAGCACATTTATGTTTTATGTGCTTCCCATTAATTCCTGGCCTGGAAAAGGTCACACACATCCTTTATATAGTCTTTGCTATTCATACATTTCAGTATCACACCTCTACTATATATGTACATATACATATATATATATATATATGAAAACAAGTATAGTAGTTTATTCCACAGTTCCTAAAATGAATGAAAATGGGTACTATATATCTAGACCATTCTCTTAAATGATCTTGGGTTAAAAAAAGTAGTTTCTCTCCTAGAATGGGGTAACTAACTACTTTTCTTTATAGAAAATTTCTTTTCTCTTGAAAACAATAGGCTTTCTATCACTTATAGTTGAAAAACTGGCTCTCTAGCTCTAACCCACTCAAGTACTGACCATGACTAGCCATGATGACTATATGGTAAATGTTATATAGGTACTTCTTGACTATTGACTGCAATTCTGCCTTTTCTAGGTTCACTTTCTCAGAAGAGATTGTTCCATTGATGCCATTAGTAGTAGTGGGAAAGACAATAATTGAGGCAGTGTCTGTTTCTGACTCTATCACCTCCGTTATACCTGCTGGCCATGATGGACAACCAGCCATCAAAATCTCAATTTATTCCACAAAGCTTTCCCTGGCTATTCAAACTGACATTTGGCTTTGGCTTCTGCCTTAGAAAATAGTGGGTACTGGCAAAATGGAGAAGTCCAGAGAATGAGGAATTGAGTTGAGAGTAGAGTGGATATGAAATGATAGTTTCATTTGTACTTCTCCTGTCTCTTCTGTGTCATGTAGCTCAGTGCTTTGCATATATGTATTCAACTAATTGACATCTTGGCCTTTGGTTGTGCTACACAGTGAGCAATTGTTCTGTGCTTCTGCTTAGTTCCATAATAAGTGGCCTGGGTCAGTGTTATCTCAAAGGGAATGCAGATATTTTGGATTGTTTCTTAATAGCAAAAGGTACATCTGGCCTTTCAGAGGTACCTATTTTTCCCCTTCAAAATCCTGCTATTTTGCATTTGGCTTATTGTACCAAACTGATTTTTTAATTAAAATTTTTATGTTATCTTTTGTTTTTACATTACTTTCATTTCTAAATACTTCTCTTTGTATAATTTATGAAGTGAGTCACCATTCTTTATAACTAAGAGTAAAAAAGGACACAAAAAAGCAGAACACTTAAACTAACACATAAATATGATGTAAATATTACTATTTTACACTTTGTGAAGAGATTTGATTTTCTCAGAGATAAATCAGCATTTTCCTGTTGCTTTTGTTTGCTCTTTAAGGCTTATCCTTTAGCTAAGGTTTGTTGCTACCACTCCTGGGCTGAAGAATATAGTTTGATGATGAATTCACCCTCTATAGTCCTTCTTGGCATTATGGTGGCTTTCAGTCACTTGATTTTTGTGTTCTCAGTGAATTTTAATTATCAGGAAGGGGTATTGGTATTTTTTTCCCATGTAGATCATGGATGTCTAAATGGCTTTGTCTTGAGGTAACATGCAGAGAGGCAAGAACAAACATCTATTCTAATTCTTCTTTCACCCTTCTCCAAAGGAGACTTTACTTCCTGTTGGGAATTCAAGTAGGAGATTGAGGCCAGAAGCTGACCACCTGGCTTCCCTCAGAAAGAGGGAGGTAACAGGCTAGAATTATATCTATCTGCTCCCTTAAATTATTAATATAGGGGAAGTAATTTTTAGGTTCAAGATAAGCTATTGATTATTGTTCTTTTCAGCTACCAAAAGCTATATATTAAAGGCTTGACCTTCTTCATACCACAACAAACACATGTAATAAATAGGAAATAAACCCATTCATTCAAGTTAATAGCAAAATAGAAACCAGAGAGTATATATATAGGAGTGTGTGTGTGTGTGTGTGTGTGTGTGTGTGTGTGTGTGTGTTAGATAATAGGCAGAGTAATTAAGTTTTTTTTTTTTTTTTTATCCAGAATGGTATAACTCATTTCAGTCAAGAGACTCATACCTCACTCAAGGAAAAATTCTACAAAGTTTTTAGAAAGTTGGGAATAGGGAAAAATAGAAAACATTTCAGTGTTGCTCGAATCCTCCAAGTTCTTTTTTTAAAATTTTTTTTATTTTAAGCTTTTTATTTGTATAACATATGTATGGGTAGTTCCCCAACCTTGATCTTTACAAAGCTTTCCAATACAAATTTTACCCCCAGTCCCCGCCCCTCCCCTAGATGGCAGGATGTCCACTACATGTTAATAATGTTGAAATGCTTGAGAAGTTATGCAAGAAAAATCCTATCTACAAGAAAAAAAAAGAATCAGAGAAAGGCAACACAATGCAAGCAAATGTCAATAGAGATCATGAAAATGTTATGTTGTGGTCCATATTTCATGTCCCTCTTTCTGGGTGTATATGGTTTTCTTCAGTGAACAACTGGAACTGGTTTGAGACAATTCTTCATTGCAGAGAGCCATGTCCATCAGAATTGATCATCATGCAATACTGTTGTTGCTGTGCATGATGATCTCCTGGTTCTGCTCGTTTCACTCAGCATCAGTTCATGCAAGTCTCTCCAGGCCTCTCTGAAATCGTCCTGCTGGTCGTTTCTTACAGAGCAATAATATTCCATAACATTCATATACCATAATTTATTCAGCCACTCTCCAATTGATGGGCATCCCTTCAGTTTCCAGTTTCTAGCCACTACAAAAAGGGCTGCCACAAACATTCTTGCACATGTGGGTCCCTTTCCGTCCTCTAAGATCTCTTTGGGATATAGGCCCAGTAGAAACACTGCTGGGTCAAAGGGTATGCACAGTTTGACAACTTTTTGAGCATAGCTCCAAATTGCTCTCCAGAATGGTTGGATCCGTTCACAGTTCCACCAACAATGTATTAGTGTCCCAGCCCTCCCACATCCCCTCCAACATTCATCGTTATCTTTTCCTGTCATTCTAGCCAATCTGACAGGTGTGTAGTGGTACCTCAGAGTTGTCTTAATTTGCATTTCTCTGATCAATAGTGATTTGGAGCAACTTTTCATATGACTAGAGATGGTTTTAATTTCATCATCTGAAAATTGTCTGTTCATATCCCTTGACCACTTATCTATTGAAGAGTGGCTTGAATTCTTATATATATGAGACAATTCTCTATATATTTTAGAAATGAGGCCTTTATCAGAACCATTAAATGTAAAGATGATTTCCCAATTAGATGCTTCCCTCCTAATCTTGTCTGCATTTGTTTTGTTTGTACAGAAACTTTTTAACTTAATATAGTCAAAATTATCCATCTGGTGTTCAATTAGGAGTTCCAAGTCTTCTTTGGACATAAATTTGTTCCATCTCCACAGGTCTGAGAGATAAACTATATTACGTTCCTCTAACTTGCTTACAAAGTCCCTCTTTATATCTAGATCATGAACCCATTTAGATCTTATCTTGGTATGTGGTGTTAGGTATGGGTCAAGCCCTAATTTCTTCCACACTAGTTTCCAATTTTCCCAGCAGTTTTTGCCAAATAGACAGTATTTATCCCAAAAGCTGTGGTCTTTGGGTTTATTGAACACTAGATTGTTAAGGTTAATGCCTAGGTTGTCCTGATAACCTATCCTGTGCCACTGATCCACTGCTCTATTTCTTATCCAGTACCAAACGGTTTTGATGACTGCTGCTTTATAATATAGTTTTAGATCTGGTTAGCAAGGCCACAGCAAGGCCACCTTCATCTGCCTTTTTTTTCATTAATCCCCTTGAAATCCTTGACCTTTTGTTCTTCCAAATGAACTTTGCTACTATTTTTTCTAGATCTGTAAAATAATTTCTTGGGAGTTTGATTGGTATGGCACTAAATAAGTAGATTAGTTTGGGTAGTATTGTCATTTTTATTATGTTCGCTCTGCCTACCCATGAGCACTTAATATTTTTCCAATTGATTAGGTCTGATTTTATTTGTGTGGAAAGTGTTTTGTAATTTAGTTCGTATAGTTTCTGAATTTTCCTTGGCAGATAGATTCCCAAATATTTTATCCTATCATCTGCTATTTGGAATGGAATTTCTTTTTGTATCTCCTGCTGCTGAACTTTGTTGGTAATATATAAAAATGCTGATGACTTATGTGGGTTTATTTTAAATCCTGCAACTTTGCCAAAGTTGTGAATTGTTTCTAGTAGTTTTTTAGTTGAATCTCTAGGGTTCTCTAAGTATACCATTATGTCATCTGCAAAGAGTGATAATTTGGTTTCTTCATTACCTACTCTGATTCCTTTTATCTCTTTTTCTTCTCTTATTGCTAAAGCTAACATTTCTAATACAATATTAAATAGTAATGGTGACAGTGGGCAGCCTTGTTTCACTCCTGATCTTATTGGGAATGGTTTTAGTTTGTCTCCATTACATATGATGCTTGCTGATGGTTTTAAATAGATGATACTGAACATTTTAAGGAAAAGCCCATTTATTCCTATACTCTCTAGTGTTTTTAATAGGAAAGGGTGTTGGATTTTGTCAAAGGCTTTTTCTGCATCTATTGAGATAATCATATGGTTTTTGTTAATTTGGTTATTAATATAACTAATTCTGCTGATAGTTTGCCTAATATTGAACCAGCCCTGCATCCCTGGTATAAATCCTACTTGGTCATAGTGTACTATCCTGGGGATGACTTTCTGTAATCTCATTGCTAAAATCTTATTTAAAATTTTTGCATC
>JAJPUD010001512.1:80968-110987 GCA_023553655.1 Myrmecobius fasciatus | reverse complement strand
TTGGAATTTCTTCCAGGATGAGCTGAGCTGAGTCCCACCCTCACTTCCGGCCTGCACAGGGGTCGTCTTTTTATCTCTCTGTCCAAGTCCGACTAACCTGATATGAAGTTCTCCAGAGAGCCGTGCCCAAATATTTCTGGGTTCCTTGACTTGAAGATCAGTTCAGAGGCTTATTTTATTGTTGATTTGAGAGAAGATCTGAGGAGAGGCAGAAAGTCACCTTTTCACTCCGCCATCTTGGCTCCGCCATCCTCCAAGTTCTTTAAGAGCTTTGGTCCAAACTATATAAATAAAGTAAACCAGTGAAAAGTTCCTGTGGCAGGAGGGAAAACTGTTGGACATAAACTGTGGAAACAGGAGTAATAGATCCAAGAAAAGCGAGTAATTCTGATGGCCTTTGAAAATAACTTTCTGCTTGCTTGGTTATATACCAGGATTACAACATCAAATCAACAAACATATAAGTGATGCACCAGGTATCATCTTAAGTACTAAAGATATAAAAAAGGCAAAGACAGATCTTTTTTTTATGAGGCGCTCACAATTTCATGTAGAAGGGAGACAACTTATAAAAAAGATGTACAAATTAAACTTTTACAGTATACTTGGAGATAATCCCAAAAGGAAGACATTAACTTTAAGAAGGATTAGTAAAGGCTTCTTGCAAAAGGTAGACTTGAAGGAAAGCAGGAAACCTAGGAGGGAGAAAATTTTAGTCATGAAGGACAACCATTGAAAATGCCCAAAGTGGGTACAAGGAACAGCAAGAAAGCCAGAATCATATATGCAAGGCAATAAGGCATAAGAAAACTAGAAAAGTAGCAAGGGGTCACGTGATGGAGATCTTTAAAAACTAAACACAAGATTTTATATTTTATTTTGTAGATAGTAAATATGGAGCTACCACTACTTATTAAATAGGGGAGTGATGTAGTGAGTCCTGGGCTTTAAGAAGATCAATTTGATAGCTGGGTGGAAGAGTGAGGGATTACTTGAGGCAGGGTGACCAATCATAAAATTACTGTAATAGTCCAGGTATGAGGCAGATTCAGGGGAAAGAATGGGGAATGGGACAAACAAAAGATATTGTGAAGGTGAAACCTACAAGGCTTGGCAACAAATTAGATGGCTGAGAGTGGGATACATTGTAAACCCGGGTGACTGGGAGAATGATTGAGCCCTCAGCAGTAACAGAGCAGTTAGGAAGCAGAGAGGTACTGATTCACTCCAAAATGTGTACAGGGATGCCCTAAATATTTAACAGAATAATAGAGTATTTACTCTATCTCTGGAGGCTGCTATTTTGTTTTTTTAATCTTCCATTCCCAGTACCTGCACACATATCTTCTGCATTAAAAGCTTCATTGCTCCCAGGGATCTCCTGCTGTTTGGAACATAGATAGAAAAAGAGTTCCCTTGTACAAGGTGAGTGTTAAAAGTGCTAAACACAGTCCACAGGCCTCAGGGACCCACCCTGCATTCTATCTTCCAAACACCATCTGCTGCATCTTCAGAAAGCCTGCAGCCACCTATAGAGCAATCAGGAGGCAATATAATATACTGAGCTCTTGTTGCAGGCCCAGCTAATAACTATTAATAAAAAGCTTCTCCTTGCTTTAAATGTCAATGTTATGACTGCCCTTCCATTACTTTCACCATGGGGGAGAAGGTGAACTTGGTGGAGTGTGGTTTTTTGCTACATTAATTCCTTCTTTCTCTCTAGCTCCTCTGTCTACTTCACAAATGATTCCAAAGGTTTCTTTTTTGTCCTTTTCCCTTAGAATCTCCCTATTTTTAAATGAGTAAATTGAGGCTCTCTGAGGTCCAAAGAACAAATATGTGTATGTGTGTGTGTATATATATACATACATAAATGCGCATATGTGTATATATGTATGTATATATAAAACCTATCATGTATAAGTGTGTCTGGTTGCTGTTTTTATTTTCTTTCTTTACCACCCTTCCTCACTCTTCATGCCTCAATTTTTAAAATAGATTTTTATTTATATCTTTTGTCTTTACATCATCTAGTTTTTAAGCTTTAGCATTTTTTCTCCTCTCTCCAAGAGAGCCATTGTTTAAAAAAGAGAATTATTTTTAAAAGTAAGAGAAATAGAGGAAGAAGAAAAAATCAGCAAAACTGAGCAATGTACAATCTGACATTATAGCAATGTCTCTATTCCGTGGACCTATCCTGTCATATCCTCCTATAACAATGTTAATTCTTGTGTAGCTCAACTCTTCGGTTTATTTTTTAAGATACTTTATTGGCTTTTTTCCATGTTTCTGAGCATGAAATATTTCCCATAATCTCTTTTATGGCCTATGTTTCAATAATTTTACTTTGCTACCTGCTGAGAATATGACAGTCTTAATCATCACATTTTAAAAAGACAGCTGGGTTCGTGTGTGTGTATGTGTGGGCATGTATGTGCTAAACAAGCTCCCAATGATTCACTATTTGAATATGCTAAACAAGGTGTTATCTCTTTTACACTAGATGCTATTTGGGCTGCTGTATTTATTACATAGAATTAAGTTTTCTCATTTGCACTGGAGCCAACAAAACTACAATGGAATGCTGTAGCCCTAGATATTCTAAGAGAGTCTAAATGTGGCCTTCTCTTTCTTGCACGCTAAACCTACTATATGATCAACTGGGACATGAGGAAACAGTTGCAAGCCTTCAAGTGTGAAAGGGACCTCTGTAGAAGGTATGATAGTTTCTTCTTAGCATAATTACAAGGGTCATTTGAGAGGTGACTGGTGAAGGCATCTTTTCCCCAAGTCTTCAGCCTCTCAAATAATAGAAATGGGCTAGCCCTCTCCCAATAGGAGTGTGCTTTGTCATTTACCTCACTATTTCCTTTATGTGTTTTCTGTGAAGCTTAACAAAGGAGTCAGGAATGGCTCAATTAAATTTCTTCACCATTAGATTTCATAGATCAAAACTGCACAAAAACATCCCCATATCTCCAAAAGTGGCCTAAGTTTTTTTTATTATTATTATTAAAGCTTTTTTTATTTTCAAAGCATGCATGGATAATTTTTCAACACTGACCCTTGCAAAACCTTGTGTTCCAAATTTTCCCCCTCTTGCCCCCACTCCCTCCCCTAGATGGCAAGTAATCCAATATATGTTAAACATGTTAAAATATGTGTTAAATACAATATATACACATATTTATACAATTATCTTGCTGCACAAGAAAAAATCAGATCAAAAAAGGAAAAAAATGAGAAAGAAGGCAAAATGCAAGCAAACAACAACAAAAAGAATGAAAATGATATGTTGTGATCCACACTCAGTTCCCACAGTCCTCCTTCTGGATGCAGATGACTTTCTTCACCACAATTTCATTGGAATTGACCTCAATCATCTCTTTGATAAAAAGAGCCATATCCATCAGAATTGATCATTGTATAATCTTGTTGTTGCTATGTACAATGATCTCCTAGTTCTGCTCATTTCACTCAGCATCAGTTCATGTAAATCTCTCTAGGCCTCTCTGATCATTTTTTATAGAGCAATAATATTATATAACATTCATATACCATAACATATTCAACCATTCTCCAACTGATGGGTATCCATTCAGTTTCCAGTTTCTAGCTACTACAAAAAGGGCTCCCACAAACATTTTTGCATATGTGCGTTCCTTTTCCTTCTTTAAGATCTCTTTGGAATATAAGCCCAGTAGAAACACTGCTGGATCAAAAGGTATGTGGCCTGTTTTCTACCCAAAATTTCTTAAAGAGCTCCATAAAGTTATAGCAATGAAGTGCTGATGAAGGGAGAGGTTAATGTCAAATTGCGCTATTTCATCAATACTATTACTTCCCAGCTCTCATGCCCCTGTAAATTATGTCAGAACTTCAATGAGATTTCCTGTCAGCTGTCTTGTGGCTTTCTCTTCACAGAGACATTTTTATGCATAGAGCACTAGAATACAAGTTTGGTTGTAAAGTAAGATGAATAAACAAGGATAACAGTAGTCCCTGACCCAATCTTCTTGAAGTTCTAATTTGATTAAAATTAGCCAGGGACTTTCAAAAACTAGATTATATTTTAAAGAGACAATGAATTTGCATTCACCTAAAATTTGCATTCACTGAATACAATGAAAGCGTATGGGATTGATAGAAAGCTCTAGCTAAAGGAAAGGTGAGCCAACTCTTATCGAAATGCCAAAAGAGAAAAACAAAATTGAATCTGCTGTCTCAAAATAACTCAATGAATTAATAGATAACATTTCATCAGTCAACAGATTTGAACTGTTTTGTGCTTTCTGAATGATCAAAAAGGAATTAATTTTGAAAAGAAAATCAATCAGAGAAAATGTTTGTTCAAACAAATTATTTGCTCATCCTTTAAAAGAAAATAGGGATGTGTCTGTGATAGAAAGGTGTGTGTGGTGTGTGTGTGTGTGTGTGTGTGTGTGTGTGTGTGTGTATGTGTGAAGGATCTGAATGTGAGATATCAAGAGCAAGAATAGGTATTTCTTGATTCATATTTTCCAGACAGCTTCTTTCCTATGGTTCATCCTCCAAACTCCTTGAAAATATGAGTTTTATCTTATATTAAGCCTCTTCTTCCTCACCACATGCTATTTTGCACTCTGGGGAAACTGGCATTTTTTTTCACTTATCTACTGAAACTCCATTTCCTAAGGTCAACAATGATCTCCTAATCACCAGATACAATGGCCTTTATCACTTCTTATTGTGCTTTACCTTTCTCAGCATTTAATTCTATGAATCAGCTCCTACATATTCCTCTTTTTTTTTTCTTCCATAATCCTACAACCTCCTGCTTCTCTAACCATTCGCTTTTTGTTTCCTTGCTTGGCTCCTTGTCCACTTTCTCCAGGTGGCTGGTCTGTATCAATCTGCTTTTGATCCTTTTTTTCTTTCTACAATCTCTCCCTTAGTAATCTCATTTACTTCAACTGCTTCAGCTACCACCTATATGTTCCTTCAACTGCCTACACTACATCTCCAATGGAATATTCTGCTGCTACCTTGAATTCAAAATGTCAAAAATTAAACTTAATATCTTTCCCCCCAGATCTGTTCTTTGTGCTTCCTTCAGTGACACTATTATTGTCTATGTTACAGATCTTTGTGTTATTTTCCTTTCTGTCTTTAGCACTTTATAATCTATCATTATCAAATCCTATTCATTCCATCTCCAATATTTCTCGCAACCATCTTTTCCCCTGTACTTGCTTCCCACTAATGCTTCTACACTCACACAATGTGATAAATTCTCACACTAGTAACAATCTTCTAACAGACTTTCCCATCTCTTCTCTCTGATCCTTCTGATATAACCATCACCTTACTCTCAGATTAATCTTTCTTATACATCATGGATCTAGTCAGATCTCATTTTCCGAAAGTCTTCTTCTACCCTATTACCAATAAAGGATAGTTCAAATTGCTTAGGCAGGAATCCAAGACCCTCTTTTATCTCATACTAGCCTCACCTTATAGACTTATCTGATATTTTCCTCTACATTATCTATGCTCCAGGCAAACTGTACTACTATCTATACCCGGACTTTTTTTCTTTCCTCTGTACAATTTCTGAAACTTTCTCCAATGCTTAAAATGTTTTCTCTCCCTTTTTACCTGTTAAAACCTAATTCATTTTCTCAATGCAAATGTCACTTTTTTCTTTTTTTTACAAAGTTTTCTCTGTTTTTTTTTCCCATTAGTTGTTTCCAACTTGGGCTTAACAAAAATGTTGTTCAGTATTTCCCTAATACAGTTGCTGTTTATTATCAAACAGCAAGCATTTTTAAATGCTAACTATATTTTAAGCACTGTGCTAGGCACCAAGGAGACATACACATACGTACAAGGAGTTTACATTCTAATGAAAGAGACTTTAAAGGCATATATAATAGAGAGAGGTAGATCATAGAAAATATATATATATAGTCATATAATAGGTAGTCTGGCACTAGTAGTGAAAGGGAGGAAAAGAGACAGAGAGAAAAAAAAGAAAGAAAAAAGGGTGAAAAAGAAAAAATAAGGATGAAAGTAAGGAAGAAGAGGGAAAGAAAAAGAGAGAAATAACTAGTAGGGATTAGTAGGGAATCTTAGGATAGAGTTTTGAGGAATTAGGGGGCATGATTTGGATGATAAGACAACAGAGAAGATTGGGGAAAAAGCTGTTAGATATTTGGGAGGAAAACCAAGAAAAAAGGATCATGAAAGTCCAGGAAGGACAGAGTATCTAGAAGAAAATATTGGTTGACAATGTGTCAACTGAAGTAGGTAAAACAAGAAAAATGAGGACTGAAGGGAAAAGGCATCAGCTTTGGCAAATGAGATCAGGGGCAACTTGAGAGAAAGTAATTTCACTCTAGTAATACATTCATAATACACATTGCCAATGGTTTGAAGCCAGTATGGTAGGAAGGAATACATCAGGAGAGGTTAAAGATTAGAAAGAAGGAATGATGATTGATACAATATTATGGAAAAGATAGGAGGGGGTGAGATTAAGGGCACATATAGAGAAGTTAGCCTAGGAAGGAGAAGAGCCACTTGAATATCAGCTATTGGGGATAAAAGGAGAGATTAAGTGATGGTGTCAAAATTTTTTGAGATGAAGAGAAGGGGAGAAGGGTGAGCTCATAAAAATGACTTCAATTTTCTCAATAAAGTTAGAAGCACTCCAGTTGAGAAAGGAAGAGGGGGGATAGAGATATGGGAAGCTTGATGAGAGAAGAAAACTGGAAAAACTTTTGTGGAGAGTGAGATAGGAAATCAACTAAGGAAGAATAAAAGGATAACTTTGCTGTGGTGAGGGCCCAGGTGAAGATGGATAATATGAATTTATAATGTACCCCACCTGCATGGTTGTGTGACTTCCTCCACTCCATTGATTCAGAATAAGCAGATGGTGAAAGTGATACAGGGATGATGTTTAGTTAGGGATGAGTTGTGATAGGACAAAGGAGTGATGAATTTGTGAGTATAGGACAATGCTGTGTTGACCCTCATAATTAACTATGGAATCAAGATTGGAGAGGGGGGAAAATGAAGTCAAAAGAGGGGTATGGCTTATAAAGTAATGGAGGGTAGAAGGATTGAAGGTCTTAATAAGGATAAAAAATGGTCTTGGATGAAGGAGACTTAGGGAGAAATGGAATGATTGGAGTTCATGATCAGATAAGGAAATGTCAGATTTTAATTTAGAAATTTGTAGTTAATGATGAAATATTGTGTATGACTATCCCTATGGGAAATGGAGTTGGAATGAAGGAACAAGTAATAGGACATAAGAGAATTGCATTTTATTAATAATAATGTATGTGTATTATATCCCATTTAATTAGGCATAAGTTCTATGAGGGTAATGAATATGTTTTATATAAATGTCTTTCCTAATTCTTGCATTATCCTATATGTGGAATAGGGATATAGTTGTAGGTAGCCCCAGGTATACATAAGGTGAGATGTTGAGAGCAGAGATACTCCTCTCCCACATGAAATAGAAAAGCAACTCCTTAATTTCAATGACCTCAATTTTCATGCTACATAATCCACAGAGGGATGCTCATGTCATTAATCTGACCGCCACCCATAATTCTTCCACTTCCATGATTAAGACCTCTCTTTGACTACAACCTCTTGTCCTTTAATAAGTTTCTGCCTCCCTCTTTCTAAACGTATACTTTATCCTCACCATTTTTCAGATCCTTACAACTCTCTTTGTTTTCCAAATCCATGACCCCTTCTTTGGCTTTTCTTTCTTTCCTTCACAGTCTTGATCCTATAATTGATGAATTTGAAAGACACTAGCAGCTACCTTTAAATTTCTTGCCTCTCTAGTCTTATTTCCAGTTTCTCCTTGCCAAGCCCTAGCCCTTTCCTTGTCTCTACCATCTTTCATGTGTTGGTGAAAGTCATACAACCTGACTGATTTGAAAACACTAAAGATATATGCAATGCAATTTCTTCTCACCTACAGTTTACAGAGCTCCTAGGTTTTCCCAAAACTCAGCTCAAGTGATACCTTCTATCTTAGGCCTTTCTTGACCCCCTTGCCTCCAATTATTAATATTCTTTCCCATTTGAAATTTTTTCTATTCACTTATTTCTGTACCTGCTGCATCCAATAAGAGTATAAAGTCCTTGGAGACAGGGACTATTTTTGGTTTTGCATCATCCGCACTTTGTTTATTAGAGACACTTTATAAATAGAAGAAAAGATTCTCCCAAAGTCACGTAGAGCTCTCTGAGGGCATGCCATGAATTGGGAGCAGACTGCTCTTTGCCTTCAGATAAAGAATCAGTTCTATATATCTGACTATCTTGCACATGTAGGGAAATATCTGATCAAAGAAAAAGAACATTTACTGTAGGAAATCAATATTGTTTTTTCTATATTGACATCTCTAATGGAATGGCCTCTTATTAATATCAAATGAAATGAATATTAATAGCAATGTTGTATATATGCTATGAAACATTGCCTATGATAGGAAGCACACATGCTTAATGCCTTTGGTTCATTGTTAACAAGTTGTTATTGAGTGCTTGCTGTGGGCTGGGAATTATGTCAACCAAGGGAGATACAAAAACAAAATCAAAACAGCACCTGCCCTCTAGGAGTTCCCTGGGTGTGGATAACGTCATACATGATGAAATATATATCTCCCCACATTTTCTGTTCACTGTTCATAGCTTGCCCTAGGCCTATGTCGGAGAAAATTGGATTTCTGTATCTGTACAGCCTCCTCATCGTATCTGACTATCAAGGCTGAACAGGCCAGGTGTCTGTCCCACTCCCACTAGCTTCTTGCTATGTCTTAGAGAATACTCAATGAGTCTAAATACTGGATACTGTCCTACTTCCATATATGAATAGATTGCATCTCTAGACTCCAGATGAGATTGTGCAGCTTCAGCTCTCTAGCCTGCTTACAAAAACTCTGGCTGAGCTTTAGAAGGAGACTTGAGATCCTTGGCAGAGACAGGATAGCCCTCAAATGACAATCAGACTGGGCCTTTTGGGAGGGATTGAGCAGGACAGGGATGCTCCAACACAAAATTAACAGGGAAGTTATTATTTTACTGTATTCCTTTTGTCCCTCTGCAGTTTTTCCACCTCCTGACTCCCTACCTCTCCCACCCTAGAGAAGTTCAGCACTCTCTTGCAGCTCTCTGACCAATTATCCTCCAAACCTGAGAACTCTTGATGGATGCAGCACCCCTGCAAATGGCCTCCCAACTTCTTAGTTCTTATTCCTCCCAAATCATTCTCCGGAACTCTCATTTTTAATGCATGCATGTCAGCTAGATGTTAGCTGGAACTTAAGTAGGCAAATTAAGGGACACATTTAAAGTACAAATTAGTGGAGACTATCTGTCCACATAAAAGATGTAGGCAGGATTTCTGTGCAGGTGCTGATTAGATCAGAGCTTCTTAAGAATGTGTGTGTTTAATGACACCCTTTGGCAGTCTGGTTGGAAACTATGGATCCTTTCTCAGAAAAAAAGTCTTTTAATGCATAAAAAATACATAGGATTACATTAGATTATGTAAGATTATATTGTCATTTCAGCATTCAGTTGTGTCCAATTCATCATTACTCCATTTAAAGTTTTCTTAGCAAAAATACTGGAGTGATTTGTTATTTCCTTTTCCAGCTTCTTTTACAGATAAGAAACATAGTTAAATGACTTCTCCAGGTCACACAGTTAGGAAGTGTCTGAAATCAGATTGGAATTCATGAAGATAAGTCTTCCTGACTTCAGATATAGCACTCTATCTGCTGTTCCATCTAGCTACACCACATAGGATTACAAAGGAAAGCAAATGCATTGAAATGCAGTTCCCTACATCTAAAGTTCATGGACCTCTCATTAAGAACCCCTGAATTAGGTCTTTGAGAACCCTTCTTACTGGGATTCTGAAATGTTGTAACTGATTTTCAGATCTCCCTTCTCATTTTTCTGATCCTAAACTGTCCCTTAACCAGATAATTATTTATTTACTAGTTAATCCTAAATGATAGAATTTTAGGTAAAAGTAGGGAGTACATATTCCTTTAAGTCAACCACCTGGTCAATTATTAGTCCTCTAGACGGGGAAGGAAAAGAAAATCTTTTAGCTCTGTTCTTTTTCTAGTAGGGAAACAACTGAAAGCATCCATCCCTGCTCTGTTCCCTCATCTTCTATCAGCATTCTGTGAAAAACCTAGTTTGTGCTGTCCTGAGATGCACTAGAATGCATTATGCTACTGTTTCTCAATGAAGTGTTTGTATATATATGGATTTATAAATACATCCACATATAAGCATGGATGTATTTATATATGCATGTATTATGTATAGACATGCATTTCTGTAAGCATGCACACATTACATGCAAAATGTGTGCATGAGTGTGTTTATGTATGTGTGTATGTATGTGTGAATATGTATGTATGTGAATATGTATGTATTTGTATGTGTGTGAATGTATATGTGCCCATAATTGTGGGGTGGGATAGAGAGGGATTGCCACAATGAAAAGAAAAGTTTCATATGCCTTCATATCAGCTGGTGTCCTTTAATCTAGAGCCATGATTTAATCAGTCAATGGAATTCCCAGGTGGAAGCTCCCTCCAGTGTTTCTCTTTACCCTCTCTAGTCTGAGAATGGGGTTAAACTATGACAAGGAAACCTAGATTGGGAAGCAATCCTCTAGAACCCTGATTTCAGCTTTCCCAGCTAATATTGTCCCAGGTGTCAGAATCTTTGGTTATGTCAACAAAACTCTTGTTTCTTTTCTCTGGATAATTGATTTCTGTAAAATGAGGAAGTTTGGCTACATGATTACAGAATCATAGCTTAAGATCTGGAAGATATTTTAGAGGCTATTTAGTCTAAATCTCTCACTTTACAGATAAGAAAACTGAAATTTAGAAAAGGGTGACTAGCTGAAGATGACACAGTAGTTAAATGATAGTCATGATTCAAGCCTACATTCTCTGACTTCAGATGTATTCCTCTTTCTGCTGCATCCTTAGAGTACCTTTCAGCTTTAAAACCTGTAATCTTACACCAATGACCAATGTCACAAAATTAATATCAGAATCAGAACTTGAACTCAGGTCTTCTGGCCCCAAGTTTAGTGCTCTTTATATTATACATTGCTGTCCAGCATGCAATATTCAATTCAATAAATATTGATTCAATGCTTACTCTGTACAAAGTACTAACCTATGTAGTAGGACCAGGGAATACAAAGATAGATATGGCATAAACCCTTCTCCTGAGTGTTTCACTGGTCTCAGCTCCCATCATCTGGTCTCTAAGTTCCAAGAATTTATAAGCCACAACATCCTCTTCAGAAGGATTGGTGACATTTAGCTTTTTAAGTTCCCCAAATTATAGGTCCTACGTCTAGAGAGGGGCTTCATTCAAGCTCCAGGGGCTTTCATCTAGTTTCCCCTTCTCTTCTTTCCAACTGACTTGAGAAATGCCTGGTTTAGTACTATAAAACTGATAGTAATTACAGTTATTTACATGAACTACTTACTATTTATGCCTGATTACCATGCTGCATGTGAATCATTATGCATATGATTAAATATATGCCAGATTCACTTGACTGTAAATTATTTTTGCTACACACTAAACCCTGCTGATTTGTGCTGCCTTCCATTTATTACTCACATGTGTAACATAATACTTTAAATCCTTTTTAATAAAAGAAAAAACTAGAGAGATACTTTAAGAACATAGAGTGTATCTTCTACAAAGGAATTGTGGTGGCCATATAAAAAAATTCGTTAGGCTGGAATGTTTGGAGGACTTTCAATTTTATACCTACATCAAGGAGATTATGGACCCATGGAAGTATCTGAGTTAATCAAAGACTCACAGGCTTAGAGAATATTCAATATCACAACTAAAAACTCTAGGAAAACTCTAGAAAGGAACTATATACTCAAAATGAATAGACCATGGCACAAATCAGTACATTAAGTTTATCAGAGTTAATCTATTCTTTGCTATCTTAAAGATAATTGAAGTGATCAGATCAATACAGTTTGGCAGTTGGGTTTCTATTATACTTTTAAATTTCTATTATATTTTTTAAAACTGTGTATTGAAGATTTTACTTTGTTTAATTGCCCCTTATTGTGTTTACCACACCACTTGAAAATACACATTTATTAATTTACTTAACAAGCATTTATTGAGTGTTTACAATGTATGGGATACTATACTATGGAGTTACTGTCATTGTGTAAAGTCCTAGGATGCTAAAGAAGATAATAAGAGTAGTGGTGTTGATGGGAGCTCTTCAGCCAATTTTTTGAGTGGAAGATAAAATTTGGGACTAAGTCACACCTGGCTTTTCTTAAAAATTCAAACATAGGAAAATGAAATTCTTTTTATTTATGTCACACCTTCCTCATCCCCCAATCTCACTCCCTGCTTATCTGGAACTAAGCCCTTGATTCCTGAAAATCCTAGGTTTTTTTCATTTGAGAATTGTCCAGATATATGGTTATGTTTCTATTTGATCTGGATTCCTCTTTGGATTCTATTATTGCCTTAAACTTATTAAAGTCAGAGACTTGGCTACTGTTATTGGCTTTTATCACAGCCTTTGCTACTCCTGTCCCCTTCATTTTCAAGGACTACCTTCCTGGCCACTGACATCTATTCACACTACAATTCTTCCCTTACCCTTGTAACCTGTATCAGAATGATTTTCCTTAGCTACTCCTACCCCCCTCCCCGACCCCCCCCCACACAACTTCTCCATTGTGGGAAGGCTTTATATTATCATATATTGTTAGAACTAGAATGGATATTAGATGTCATTCATCTCAATCCTGACATTTTACATTGGTCCAGAGAGGGGAACAATACTTCTCCAAACTCAAGGGTTATAAGATTATAGATTTAAAATTGGAAAGAATATTAGAGGCCCAAAAGTCTAATACCCCCTTTATATATATGAAGAAAATGAGTTTAAATGACTTGTTCAGGGTCACACAATTAATTAAAGCCTAAGGCAAAATTTGAACCTGTCTCCTTTGAACTAAAAATCCAGTACTTTATCCATCACAACACATTGCTTTAGATAGCACTATATAGCTCTTGAAACTATAGCCCATGCTCAGGAGAAAAACTTTACAAATAACTATAATATAAAGTAGAATGTAATAAAATCATGACAGAAATATAAATAAAGTGACAGGACAGTCCAAAGCAGAACAAAATCATGTCTGGATCAGGAGACCAAAAGGCAGTAATTTATATGAGCCCTGAAATTAGGATTTAAACAGCTAAAGATTGGGACAAAACATCAGAAATAGTGACTGACATCAGTTCCTGGTAGTTAATTACAACCTGGAGCATCTCTAAGAGAGGAAGCCTGAGAAATGGAGGTAAGAGCTGTCTTCCAAACCTTTATATAGCAAGGGCTGGCCTTGGAGTCAGAAAAACCTAGATTCAAGTCCTGCTCCTAGGCAAGCTATTTTACTTCTTAGTGCTCTGGTCAACTCTCAGAAGTTATAGATAAGTTTCAATATAGATAAATATCAATAGAGGGAATTTCCATATCAGAAGTTCCCTGCTTTAATAAATTTACAGATCAAATACAAAATAGTATAGAAGATTTATTTAGAGCAATGTAGCCAATTGGACCTGATTACCCCAAGTGCCTAAATCTCCTGCTGTCTCTTCAAATGAATAAATAATGATTACATTGTAACTGACTAAAAAGTTGAATAATCACCCCTTGTTATGACAGCCCTCACTTTTACTGCAAGGTTCTGTTTGCTGCTTGGGAGGTCTGGATGAATGAGGGAAACCTTCTCTCCATAAAGTAACTATACAAAACTGAGCTGATCTAATGATAGACATTTCCTGAGCTAAACTAATCTTTGAACACAGAGGCATTTTAGCTATTTTGAGCAAATTGCATATGGGAGACAGAGATTAAATAATAGCTGTGATGTCCAAAAGGAGATGTTGGCAAGAGATTTAAAGGAAATTGTAGGCAACAAAATGACAGGCCTGTTGAAAGAGGAAAATGCTATAAGGTGGTGGGAAATTAACTACCACTGGAGATATCAGAACCATTCTACCTCAAATACCACTTTGTGGGAATCTCATCTATTCATTTGCTTACTATTTTGTCTTACTGTAAACTCTGTTTTTCTCTGAGGATTTGATGATCACTGTATAGAATAAGTTTTTCAAGAACTATTGTAGACAAATCAATTTAATTCAATATGTTACTATGTACCTAATTTTACAAGAAATTTTATTGGGTGCAGAAATAAAAACAAAATATTCTTTACTCTCAAGAAGCTTATATTTGACTAGGTGCATTTATGTGTGTTATAAAATTTACACAGATTAATAAGCAAGATAATTTGATGGAAGAAGCAGCATTAGCAATCAGTGGTGGTGGTGGTTGAATCAGGAAAGCCTTCTCAAAGAGAGAAGTGTCAGAGATAAGCCTTGAAGAAAGATAATAATTCAGACAGGCAAAAGTTAGGAGGGGATGCACTTCAGGTACAGTGAACAGTTTCTTTTACATTCCCATAATAAATACTATAAATTATGATTTCCCAACTATTAGGCAAATGTTATAAGATATGTGTTTTCTAGATTTTTATAACAAAACAATTCTGTTGCTATAATCCCCTTATTGGTTTTCACTGACTTTTTTTCACTGCCTCCTGTCTCTCTACCACCCCAGTATCTTGCTTCTAAATCCTAGATTCTTTAAGGCTCTGTCGATGGAACACAAACTCTGAAAGGTGTTACCAAGCTTAAAGACAAGATCTCATGACAGACTATATGGCTATTGCCTATCAATTCAATAAGGAGAGGCTCTTTGCCTCAGTTCCTTAGTGGGATTCGCTCTTCACGAATGAGTCCCACTAAGGAGTTGTGATCTATGATATTGAATTGAGTACTTTCCCTGATAATGCCATAGATTCTTGAAACATGAAAGTCAATTGTCAGTGGAGGACATGGGAACTACTGGCCCCATCACTATTACCATATACAAAAAATTTAACAATAATGCTACAAGGTCCTCTAATAAAAGGCATCATTGAAAATAAGTGATAGAAGTAGAATCATACATTTGCATTAATGCTGTATTTCCCAGACTGGGAAACAGAACTCTTCTTAATGGAAGAGTTCTCTAAAGGGGTCATGGAGATAAAAACTATGGACTGGAAGCTGTTCATTAGTACAACTTCTCCATGACCTTGTCATCAAATAAATACTTCTCTTTTCTCAGGCACCATCTGTTTCTCTTTTTCTCCTGCTATTACATTGTCTACTGACATTCCCTCCCTGTTAACACTTTTTTCCGTTCTCATCTCCCTTTATCTCCCATGTATACATCTGAAGAAAGGAAAATCCAACCAACTATTTAGTGAGGAAAATAAAGGGATTATGCTATTTTGTCAGTATCCCTTCTTAGCAGTCTTGATATCCTGCCATAATGGGTGATTCTTATTGAGGAATAACTTAATAACGTGTCTTGGGAAGTTTAGAAAAAGCACAGCCAAAATATGAATAGACCAATATGGAATATTCATGGAAAGTAATCTCAGATAAAAAAACAAGACAAAAACACACTTTATTCTTGATGTCAATAATGTAATGCAGTAAGAAGGGAATATGATTTAAGAAGACCTCAACCCAAATCCAAGATCTGCTTCTTTACTACCTCTGTCTCTCAGTTTCCTTATATGTCAAATCATAGAGTGGGAAAAGATGATCAATGAAGTCCTAACAGAATAAATGAGAAAGCATTGTTAAATAGTTTATGTAGAATGTTGGTGGATGGATGGATGAGTTTGGCTTTGAAAGATTAACAACGTTTTCCCCTAAAACTGGTTCTGGGAGATTGTACTATATATAACTAGAAGGGTCTTTATAAATAATTTAATCTAAAAAGCAAAAAAAAAACCAATTTAATCTAATTCTCTAATTGTACAAAAAAAGAAACTTGAGAATGTTACAGGCTTTTCTCATTCTACAGAGTAACTAAGGATCAGAAAGAAAAAGACTTGACAGAATAACACAAGTAGCCAAGAGTTGAACCCAGTTGTAATTATTCCAAATCCAGTGTTCTTTCCATTTAACAACATTATCTCTAGTAGAAGGGAATTTTAGTCCTGAAACTGCAATTAACTGGTTATATGATCTTGGGTAAATAACTTTCTCTCTGAACCTCAGTTTCTTTATCTACAAAAAACTAGGTTGACCTAGATCATAACTAAGGTGCCTCTTAGTTCCAACATCTCTGTGATTCTTGATTTTAGAACACTGTAAATCTGAGAGTTTTATAGAAATGTTGCCTATGTATGTATGTATATATGCCTGCATTTCTCTATCTATCTACTGTGCATCTGTCTATGTATTCTTCTTTGGTGATGTCTAAGGGGTAACTCATTTTATCCTCATATAACATGCAGCCTGGAAGAAAACTTACAATTTGAATATTTAGAACATCTATGTCATGACTCTCAGACTTCAGCAAGAGAGTTTGAGGATTAGAAGAGAGAGAGAGAGAGAAAGAGAGAGAGAGACAGAGACAGACAGAGAGAGAGAAATTATACCCTTCAATTTTTTTTTGTCTCTCTTCTCTTTTACATGCATTAATAAATTAATTAATTCTTTTAACAGAGTGCTATGAGAATCATGCTTTGTGTGCTGCTGAGGGTTAAAGAAAATCTTACATGTCCCAGCAGAAACAAAAAGCACTGAGATTTTAATAAAAGCAAATGTCATGAGGCAAGGTTGTTCTGAGTTCGTTCAGCTGCTTAGGAGCCTCTAGAATTGGGATGGGTCCTAGGGGTGCAACTAGAGGCACTCAAAGGTCTAAGAAGAAGCTGAAATGCCCAATTTTTAGTGACCCCATTCATGTTGATCTTGGGTTGTAATAAGCTCCACTTCTGAGCCAATTAAATCCCAACTTTGTTACCTTTTAGGGACAAACTAGCTTAATTTATGTTGATTGGGGCAGGTAAGAACTCTTGTATACATTGGTCCTTTCACAGAATGGGTATGCCACCTGAATGTCAGCACTCTGGGAAAAAACTCTAGTTAAATTACCTTAGGGATCTGCTTGGCAATATTTACTACAATGTTCAATGATTAGATTAGAATCCAAATTTAAGACAGTGTTTTTAACCACCACTTAGTACTCTTTCATTAGTATCTTATGGTTATAGCTAAAGGATATGTTTAAATACTAACCCCTTAAGGAAGTCTTGAGGAGAAAGTAGAAGACAGGGATGATATGGGGTAGATCAGTGCCTAACAGAAGGTATGTGTATAGTGTATCAGTCATTCTATTACCAACTCAATCTGGCCTAGCCCATGTCTAGAATGTATCCTCCTCTCGTTTCTGTCTTTCAAAATCCGTGGTTTTCTTTAAGGCGCAGCCTGAATGTTACCTACTAGCTGAGGCCTTTTGTGATCTTCTCAAATACTTTTCCCTGCTTGAGACAATAGCACATAGAAAAAATATTATTTCCATGTCACAGAAGAAAAACTTGGTTGAGTGCCTACAATCACATAACTAGTAATTATCAAAGCCAGGATTTGAATCTAATTCTCTTTTTAAATTTTTTTATTGTTAAATGACTTGCCCAAAGTCACACAGCTAGGAGGTGTTAAGTTTCTGAGGTCAAATTTGAACTCAGGTCCTCTTGACTTCTGGGCTGATGCTCTATCCACTGCGCCACCTAGCTGCCCTTCCTGGATTATTTCTTGCATTGTTGTGTTAAGGTTCTTTTTTTTGGTCATAGCTTTTAGGTAGTCCAACTACTTAGTAGCAAAAGAATACCTGACTATACCTTCTAAGCCTTTCTCTATTTTAGGCCTAATTATGACACTGTATGATCCTTCCATTTCTTTATCTATAAAATAGGGATAATAATAGCACTTATCTTTTTTTTTCCCTGAGGCAATTGGGGTTAAGTGACTTGCCCAAAGTCACACAGCTAGGGAATGTTAAGTGTCTGAGGCCAGATTTGAGCTCAGGTACTCCTGACTTCAGGGCTGATGCTCTATCTACTGCGCAATCTAGCTGCCCCTCTATTTCTCTTTTGATTCCAGGCTCAGCATTCAGTTTATTATTATTATTCTGTGCATTTTCAGTACAGAAATCCTGGATTGAAAATTGATTTCAACAACTTATACTTATGTGATCTTGGGCAAGTCACTTATGTTCTATGATCCTGTTTCCCTTTTTTTTATGTGTATACATATTTATACAGTTATTTTGCTGTACAAGAAAAATCGGATCTACAAGAAAAAAAAAAAACCTGCGAAGGAAAACAAAATACAAGAAAACATCAATAGAGAGTGTGAAAATGTTACGTTGTGTTCCACATTCATATCCCTCTCTCTGGGCATAGATGGCTTTCTTCATCACTGAACAACTGGAACTGGCCTGAAATATTTCATTGTTGAAGAGAACCATGGCCATCAGAATTGATCATTATATAGTCTTATTGTTGCCCTGTATAATGATCTCCTGGTTCTGCTCATTTCACTCAGCTTCAGTTCATGCAAGTCTCTCCAGGCCTCTTGAAATCATCTTGTTGGTCATTTCTTCCAGAACAATAATATTCCATAACATTCATATACCATAATTTATTCAGCCATTCTCCAATTGATGGGCATCCATTCAGTTTCCAGTTTCTAGCCACTACAAAAAGGGCTGCCACAAACATTCTTGCACATGTGGGGCCCTTTACTTCCTTTAAGATCTCTTTGGGATATAGGCCCAGTAGAAACACTGCTGGGTCAAAGGTCCTTTTTTTTTTTTTCTTTAACAAAGGGGTTGATTTTGATAATCTCTGAGGTGCTTTCTAGATGTAAATAGATGATTCTATGATAATTACTGCTGCACAATTAATCACAAATCTTAGGTAAAACAGTTCTTATATCATATTGGAAGGCAATTTCATATGATATCACACAAATTCAACCAAAATATATTATGATAGACTAATTTACAGTGTCTGTTACACAGGATAAAGACAAACAAAAAATCCATGGGGACTTTCCTTTCCTTCCAACAATGAAAATTGTATCTTGAAGAACTGGATAGAGAAATATACCTTCTGTAGAAGATGTGTATGTACTTTGCTGAGTATTGCAAAGATTGAGAGATAACAAATATAACATTTCTGTTCCAATGATTCAGTAGCACATATACATGAAGTTGTTTCTCAGTACTGATAAATGAATTTGTGGTAATCCATCAAGTCTCCTGACATTGTGATCAATGATATGTAATGGTTAAAAGAACTGAGCAGAGTCTGGGATTCAGTCTGTGACTCGGATCCCAGTGAATGTTGGCCTTTGGGTCGTTAAAACTCCACAGCCTTAGCTTCATTAATATCCTGTTCTCATCAACTCAACTATCTATAGGCATGTGCATTTAAAAAATCAATCATCAGGCTTTGGCAGAATTTTAAAATAATGCAGAGTAAGTCGTGCTATTCCTGAATATATTTCAGTCAGCATTTGGTAATATATCATTTCAGCTTCCTCAAATTGAAAACCCATCTGGTAACTCTGAAAGCCAAGACAGTGACATCCTTTGTGTGTCAGGTTCATTTTCAGATTGGTGTTAACTTCCAGTAGGAGCAAAATTAACTTGGGGGACAACTCAAAAGTTTCAATGGAGTAGGAAAAAGTTGATTTTGTACTAAAGGCTGATTTTTTTTCCTGTACTCATTTATTTTTTACTTTACTTTTCACTCTCCTGAAACTGTTAATTTCATCCTGATGCTAGGAGAGGAAATACCATCCAAATGAAAGAAATTGAGAACAATATCCAAACAGTACATTAGCTTTGAAAAGTCTTACCAATTTGGGTGTCAGTGACTGATGATCATTTTCCTATTGTCTATGATTACAAATCACTACTCTTAGTATCCCCTATCAGTTAAAATCTAAACTCTACTTAGCTTGGAATTCAAATTCTCTGCAAATGTCTCAACCTACTTTTGTGATCTTAACTTTCATTACTCATTTTCATTCACTCTGTACTCCAACAAAATTAAACAACTCACCATTGCCAAATCTATTCCATGCTTTAGGTAGAAGAGAATAGTTTTACAGAAACTGTTCTTATATTTGGCTTATCCATTTTCCAATTTCTGATGGTTGACATCTTACTATTACTTCAATGCTTAGTTCAAATGCCACATGCTCTTTGAAGTTTTTCTATAATCTTTATTTGTTTTCATAGGACTTTGAACTCCTTTTATAAGTTTAAACTAGTCTAATTTACATAATATTTATTTCTGCATGTCTAATCATTCCAGCACCTAGCCAATGCTAACTGCCTTGAATGATGTAGATGTTTAATATATGCTTCTTGAAGGAATGGGAAAAAATAACTGCTAAAGTAGAAAGGATACAAAATCTGCTAGAAAAGAGTACCAGAATCATATTCAGTCAATGTAGAATCTTCTGGTGATGAATGTGGATTATTTTTTTTAATCAAGACAGAAATGGAAGGAAGGGTTTCTTTTTATTTCTCTACATCCAGATTGGCTTTCATTTCTATTTGAAATCAAAATCCAAACACATTTGAATGTGTCCTTTGAAATGAAGGGAGGTGACACCTTTGCTTGAGGATTGGGGAAATTTTTTTTTTTTTTTGGTGGAGAGCCAGTGTTTGTTCAAAGGCAAACGAATGTGGGTTTAGTGAAAATTGGTTTAGTGATACTTTGGACTTATCTTTACTCCCTTTCATTACTCCCTTCTCTGTAACATTCCATCTGGTGTTTGTGGTTCTGGCCTTTTTCTGGATCTGAACAAGATGTTTGTGAGGGGGATGAATAGAATCCCAAAGAGGCATAATGGAGTCAACTCAATCTGAAAGTGAATTATCCAAGTATTGAAGCTTGGTTGGTAAACTTTAGACAAAAGTATAAATAATGTCTTTGTGGCAGGGTTTACTTTAGAGAAAAGAAAATCATAGCCTTCTAGAGCTAGGGAAAAACCCAAATACTTTAACATTTAATTTTGTAATAAGGAAAACTTAAGTCCAATATTGTGAAATAATTTACTGTCACATCTCAAAGGGAGACCAGTTTCTCAGGGATTAGAAGAGGACACTGAGAGTCAATGATGGAATGATTATGGCACCTGAAGAGTGTAAAGGTAGCAACCCTCTTAGAGGGGGAACTTCAGCATGATGGATTATGGGAAGCCAAAGCAATAGTAATAACTTGAGAAATTTCTCATTCTGGAAGATAAAAATTATCACTGCATTTACACAAGGAGCAGCCAAGATCAGAGAATAAATGTCAAGCAACTTATAGGGTTTCAAGAGGCCAGGTGACTAGAAGGGAGACCAGACTAGACTGGTAGGGTGTCAGGAAATGACAAGAACCCAAGGGCAAGCAGAGGTGGGGAGACAACAGGCTGTATGGACCAAGAATAGTGTGGTAGATCACACATTTCATTATGTGTTCTTGCAAGAACATTAGCTAGTAATTATCACCATTATTATTTGATATAATTTTTGAAATGCTATCAATAATAATGAAACAAGAAAAAGAAATTCAGGGAACAAGCATATAGAAAGAGGAATCAAAATTATTGTGCTTTTGTAACGATAGGATGGTCTGCTTAAACAATCCCAGTTGTTTTTCAGTCATTTTGTCATTTTTTCAATTGTGTCAAACTCTTTGTGACTGCATTTTGGGTTTTTATTTTAGCAGAGACACTGGAGTAGCCACATATAAAATAACCAGGCATACATTGTCAGTCTTTCTATTTATATACATATTTTCTTTATTGTAATATGAGGGCTTTGGGCTAGATGATTTTGATTTTAATCAGAACCAACTGTAAATTTGGATTTAGAGAAATAAGAACCCCTTCCTCCTAATTTTGCCTTAGACAAAAAATAGTTCAAAAGAATAGCCAGAATGTTTCATAGTACCCAAATAATACCTTAAGGGTCTTTTTATCCAGGCAAACTTTGATTCTTTCTCTTTGTAGCAGTTTTTTTCATCTCTAAAATTTTATAATTCTATGATCCTATAGTATAATCAACTCTCTATAAGCCTAAGTATAGCCATAGGATCAAAGTGGCATAGGTCAAGAGCTGGAAAGGCCCTCAGAGACCTCCTAAATTAATCCTTTCATTTTTCAGAGAAGGGAATAAAGACCCAGGGATATTAAGTGACTTGAGAGAGGTGATTTGAAATAGCTCTAATCAGAGCCAATGGTCTTTCCATCATCATGAACCTAAGAGATTGCATAATATAGATTCCATAATAGAATAAGGATTATCAATCAGTTGACTTGGTTAAGTACAGAAAAACCTGTAGTTCCCTTTCTCACCTCCACCCCTACCGATATATTTTGTTTTGACTGCACTCTCCCTACTAAAAATTTTAGTGCTGAATTCAAGGCAAACATTTAGAAATGTATTTGTCATTCTTTTTTTTAAGCCAGAATTCCTTTTATTTATAAGATATTTAATTATAAGAATCAAATTTGAGTATTTATCAATTTAAGTAGAGTTAACATAGATGTAAGGGCAAACTAAGTCTTCTATTAGGTCAATATAAAATGTGTGTGTGTGTGTGTGTGTGTGTGTGTGTGTGTAGAAAGGACATCTATGTATATCTTAAGCTTACTCTTTGAATTAACATTTTCATAACAAAAGAAAAAAACTATCTTTCCAGTTTCACTCATTTGCAAGAAGTGCACAAAAAATTTAATTTACAATATAACCTCAGAAAAACAAGTTTTTCTTTTCGCTGAATTGAAGGATGTAGCATCAAGGGGCTGGAAACCTCAAACTTCAGTGTGAAATATTTCTAATCTATTCAGTTTTATAGAGAAATGATTGCACACATTTACATAAGCAAAATAAAACAAAATGATAATCTTATCAGGGAAATCAAATCAACTCAAACAAGAAAGTGTGACTTCTTCTGTTCCAAATAGCTCTCATGTTGAAGGAAGTCCTCTTCATTAAACATACTCTAGATTCTGATAATTTTCATCTGTACAAACTCTATTATATTTATCTAAGGACATATCTTTTTGAATCTTTAGAAAATGTCTATTTTACAAAATTATCATTAACTCATTTATATATTACCATAATTACACAATGATGCTAATGAGGCCATTATGGGTTCACTTCTTCCAGGAACCCATTGGCTTCTTGCAGGGAAAACTGTCTTCCATAATCATAGACCATACCATTTAGTCAGGCATATCAAAAATATGTGATTTTTCATGAAGGTAAATGGATGATTTATAACAAATCATTTCCACTCAGGGGAAAATGAATTTTTCAGTGATCAGTTTCTTCCTCTAAAGGGAAAATTTTTTCTAGTGATTGCTAGTGGTTCAGTTTTCTATAATGAGATAACCTAATTTTGATCATTTCACTGGGAAGGGCAAGGTTACCCCTAAGAAAAATGTCTTGAAAGCTGACTCTTAATTTAAGATCAAAGTAGGGAGTAGATAGAGACTTTAGTGGATTATCTGATTTCATCATATTATTTCATAAATGAGGAAGCTAGGTCCAGAGGAACTAAGGTGCTTAGCTAAGGTCACAAGGCAGCAAGTAGCTCTGTCTCTGATGTCAAAATTACTTCCCTTTTTGCCATACCATGCTGTTTTGCTCTTCTAAGGGGATTTTTCATGTAGAGAAAATATAAAATGTTTGCCATTGCTTTATGAATTACTATATAAGCATTGACAAGGTACTTTTGAATTAATTATATCTAAATGAAATGGTAAAACTGTGTTTCCACATCCTACCCCTTCTTCTTTATCCAATTCAAAAATTAACATCTTTGTGAAGTTTCCTGCTATCAGTCTTTCATTTGGCTTCATAGGATTTTGAACTCTTCTCATATACTTAAACTAGTATAATTTGCATATCTATTTCTACATGTATAATCATCCCTGCCAGACTGTAAGTCCCTAAAAGGCATTACATGTGTCTTTTTTATCATGTGTTTTCTCTCCACCTCATCTCTGTTAATTGCCTTGCACAATGTAGATGTTTGCTACATAGTTCCACAATGAATGGGGGGAAATAACTGCTAAAATGGGAAGAATTTAAGGTCTGCCTGAGGAAAAGAGCTGCAAAGGATTTATTCAGCTTCTATGGAGCCTTTTAGTGGTACATGTGGACCATGTTCTTGACCTAAAACAGAAGTGGGATTTTTCTCATTAGGTTACAATACAGATTTTTCTATCATGCGTCCTCCTCTAATTCTTCATTCAGGAAGACTGATTTAGTGCTGGAATTCATATTTTGAAAGTACCCTCATGATTCAAACCAGTTCCTATTGTTCAGTGGTGAAGAAAGCCATATACACCCAGAGAGAGACCTGTGGGAACTGAGTATGGACCACAACATAGTATTTTAACTCTTTTTATTGATGTTTGCTTGCATTTTGTTTTCCTTCTTAGGTTTTTTTTTCTTTCTCTTTCTATATCCGATTTTTCTTGTGCTGCAAGATAATTGTATAGATATGTATACATATATTGGATTTATCATATATTTTAACATATTTAACATGCATAAGAATACCTGCCATCTAGGGGAGGGGATGGGGGGAAGAAGGGGAAATTTTGGAACAGAAAGTTTTGCAAGGGTCAATGTTGAAAAATTACTCATATGTTCTGTAAATAAAAAAAGTATCCTCAGCCCCTCAGTTACCCCTTCTGATTGGGTGGTGCCTTCTGGAACCCTCATTTAGAGGTGGGAGTACAGATTCACCATTTCAATGTTTCTTACCACACCACAATCTGCATCTCCCATAATGTTGCTCAACTTGGTAATTTCATTCCCACCCCCATTTCAGCTTCCTTGTATGCTATCTTCCCCTATTAGAATATAAGGTCTTTGAAGGCAGGATCTGCTTAATAGATAATTTTTTTTAACAGACTGGGAAAAAGGGTTCTTTTTATTTCTTCCTCTTGGTAGAGAGGAAATAGACTATAGAAATGGAATGTTGACTGTACTGACAAACATAGTTATTTTATTTGCTAGTTTTGCTCCCCTTTTATCTCTTGGTTCTCCTTGTACTCCCAAATCTCCTTTGTCAAATTTTCATCCGATTTCTGCCCACAAGATTCTCTCTTGGTCTCTCTTCTCTTCCTTTTATTATTTCTGCCTCACTTTCCTCAGTTGTAAAGTAAGGGTCATAATAGCACCTACCTCACAGAGTAAGCTTCGAATAATATACTTTTTTGCTAAAGTGTTTAGCACAGTGCATGACAAACAATAAATACTTTTCCCCTCCTCTTACCAAATTCACTCAGTTGTCTGTGATTTTTCTCCCTTTAAATTATTTTGATATTTTTTATTTGTTTACTTATGTACATGTTAGCTCCCCATTAGAACAAGGACCTTAATGTCAAGGCGTTTTTTCCCCTATACTTGCAAAACCTTTTCTTATCCTTTTATACAGTATCATGCACAGTACTAATAAATGCTAGTTGAGTTGAATTGAATTTGTTGGGGGTAAAAGGGAAGCAGAACAAGGTAAATTGGAAAATGACTTGTGCAAAAGAGCATTTTCTCTATTATGTGGCACATACCCTAGCACTTCTCAGTTTTGTTTTGGGAAAATAATAGAATAACGAAATCCCTGAGATCAAGATTGACATTCCTGGTTATATTAGTCAAGAGGGTCACCTTTGTGTATGAAGAAAACAAATTAAATAATTATTTGGAGCCATCATATACTCAAGATTATATTGATGCTGTCATCAGTTAAGCTCTTGGCCTATCTACATAAACACAAAGAATAGGTCTAAATCCCTAGTGGAACAAGACAAGAATGCCCTCTAACTGAAGATATTGCCAAGCCCTGAAAAATGCTTTTTGTTATCAAGGGGATTGGTAGTCTTTCTGTTGCTGGATCCCTCATTTGCCAAAGCATACTTTATTCACTATAGTTTTTCTTTTATTGTTCTGAAAAGTGATGGGTAGAAAAGCTAGATTATTTCCTTAAATTCTCACAAGAAAGAACAAAGAAACATATATAAATTATTCTACGTAATAGGTCACAAGCCATGGCATATAAACCACAGTTAGTGAGAAAAGATTCTTTATGTGGTCAGTCGGCTGGTCTTTCATAGGATTACATGTTTATTACATTTTCATGTCTATAAAGTGGCTTTTGGTGGCAATTTCTAATTTATAATGTTTTGGAAAAAACAAGATTCCTTATATGTCTTTTAAAAGCAGTACTAGTGTTCCCATTAATTCCAGTGGCGTGTTTCAGGTTATAGGAAGAGACTATAGGTGGAGGTGAATTCCAGAGTCCTCCTTGTTAATGGGCTCTTTTTGTTTTGTGAAAGCCCAAAAACTACAATTCTGATTTCATTGGAAGATCTCTGTCTTTATTGACTAAAAGTGTGAACAGAAGAGAGGATTAGTTTCTACAAATGAGGTCCCAAAGTGGTCAAGGACACATTCTGAGCCAGTCATCTGAGAAACAAAACTGGGAGTACCACAATAAAAATCCATTTTCCTAAGGTAGTCTCACAACTATTACCATGGCTTTTATTATTTACATTAGTGATTCCTCACTAGTATGACTTTAAAAAACCAAGTGCTAGTAACAGCAATCTTTAATATTACTCCAATGAAAATTCTACTTAGCAGTCAGGCATTTTCATGATTTTAATCATGTTTGTACATTAAAGCAATGAGAATTAGTCAAGTCCCATGTTTCATAAAATGTTATATAGAGAACATATTTGATTCCATGTCAATTTATATGTAATATATCTTTGAAGCTACAAGTAAACTTTAGCAAGAAAGCAAACTATTGCTAAGTAAATTATCACAGCATGTATATTTATTTTTGATCTAGGATTTAAACTCCATTGTCTTTTGGAGCTATAATTAAGAGAAACACAAAGAACTCAAATAGTGGCAGTGGTGATTGCAAAGTTGATGACAAAAAAAATTTTTAAGGAAAAATTTGACCCAAAATGAATCATGGATTCAAACATCTCTAAGTGACCTGCACAAAATAACAAAATAGGATAATAAATTCAGGATGGTATCATCACTTTTATCTTAGCTGTCATGTTCTGTGAATGGACAAAGTTAGAGAGCCTTAGACGTTTTCTATGATAAGCACATGTGGTGCAAAGAGTGCTATGAAGAATACAATTCACTACATGGGCTAGAGGTTTTGGACTATAGAATTTAATGTCACAGACATCAATTTTCTTTCTTTTTTTTAATTTTTTAAATTTTATTTGCATAACATATGTGTGGGTAATTCTTCAACAATAACCCTTACATAGCTTTCCATTACAAATTTTTCCCCCAACTCCCCACCCCTCCCCTGGATGGCAGGATATTCACTACATGTTAATTATGTTAAAATATTGGCAAATTGAATATATGTATACATATTTCCAAACTTGTCATTGTTGTGCAAGAAAAATCTTGTCTACACAAACGATATATCAGATAAAGGAAACACAATGTAAGCAAACATCAATCAAGGAGTATGAGAATGTTATGTTGTGGTCCATATTTCACATCCCTCTCTCTGGGTGTATATGGCTTTCTTCAGTGAACAATTGGAGGTGGTTTGAAACATTTCATTGTTGAAGAGAGCCATGTCCATCAGAATTAATCGTCATATAGTACTGTTGTTGCCGTGTATAATGATCTCCTGGTTCTGCTCATTTCACTCAGCATCAGTTCATGTAAGTCTCTCCAGGCCTCTCTGAAATCATCTTGCTGGTCATTTCTTACAGAACAATAATATTCCATAATATTCATATACCATAATTTATTCAGCCATTCTCCAATTGAAGGGCATCTATTCAATTTCCAGTTTCCAGCCACTACAAAAAGGGCTGCCACAAACATTCTTGCAAATGTGGGGCCTTTTCCTTCCTTTATGATTTCTTTGGGATATAAGCCCAATAGACATGCTGCTGGGTCAAAGGGTATGCACAGTTTGATAACTTTTTGAGCATAGCCCCAAATTGTTCTCCAGAATGGCTGTATCCGTTCACAGCTCCACCAACAATGCATCAGTGTCCCAGCCCTCCCACATCCCCTCCAACATTCATCATTAACTTTTCCTGTCATTTTAGCCAATCTGACAGGTGTGAAGTGGTATCTCAGGGTTGTCTTGATTTGCATTTCTCTGATCAATAGTGATTTGGAGCACCTTTTCATATGACTATAAATAGTTTTAATTTCATCCTCTGAAAATTGTCTGTTCATATCCTTTGACCATTTATTGATTGGAGAATGGCTTGAATTTTTATAAATATGAGACAATTCTCTATATATTTTAGAGATGAGACCTTTATCAGAACCCTTAAATGTAAAGATGATTTCCCAATTTATTGCTTCCCTCCTAATCTTGTCTGCATTGATTTTGTTTGTACAAAAACTTTTTAACTTAATATAGTCAAAGTTATCTATCTGGTTTTCAATTAAGAGTTCCAGTTCTTCTTTGGACATAAATTTATTCCATCTCCATAGGTATGAGAGGTAAACTATATTACATTCCTCTAATTTACTTATAGTATCACTCTTTATATCCAGATCATGAACCCATTTAGATCTTATCTTGGTATGTGGTGTTAGATGTGGGTCAAGCCCTAATTTCTTCCACACTAGTTTCCAGTTTTCCCAGCAGTTTTTGTCAAATAGTGAATACTTATCCCAAAAGCTGGGGTCTTTGGGTTTATCAAAAACCAAATTGCTATAGTTATTGCCTAGTTTGCACAGACATCAATTTTCATAGAAGCTGCGAAAGCCACTTGCACACTAAGCAGACATGTCATGGTGTGGTCTGAAAAATAGTACAATTTTGTCGTAGCAAGGCAAGAGTTTCAATAAAATAATTCTGTGAAAGCATGTAATTCTAGGAATAAGCTCATGCCACATGGCTACAATAGTCAACAAGGTTTGCTTACTGATAAATCCAAAGTGCATCCCAGGCACAAGTACATATATGTGCAAATAATTCCAACTAATTAGAACTCAGGTAACTGGAGCCTTCATTAAGCAGAAGATATTTTTTTCTAATTGAATGAGGAAAATCAATAGAAAACAAGTTCTTAGTTTTTAACTATCAACTTCCAGGATATTTCCTGGAGTCAGTGGAGTTTTAGGTCAAATTGTTATACCTGCTTATAGGTAAAGGTCTGTGCATTTATCATTAATTCCAAGGGATTTTGAGATCCTTAAATCTCCAAAGACTTTGTTTATTTTAAGATAAAAAAACTAGCATAACTTAGAAAATCTTATGACTAGAGCCAAAAAAAAACAGGATTCTTATTGATCCTCAGTAAAGCAGAGCATTGAATTCATCACAAAAGTCCTATTCTTAGAACCTTTCAGGGACTTTATTGAATGGAAACATATGAGCCCCCACATTTTGGTGACTGCTTGATTTATAGCTTTTCATGTCCATACCAACTTTGTGAGGTCAATTGCAAGTATAAAACAGAACAACAAACTGAGATTTAGTGAAGTTTGAGGGATAAGCGCCTGGGCCACATAACATACCAGTGGTAAACTGAATATAGAGTTCCCTTTCTGGATTCCCAACTGACTTAATATTTACCAGAACATCCTGTTGTTTCTCATTAGTAAGAATATGCCTACAGAACAAGCCATAACTAACTTTCTGTCATGCTTCTCTTTTAAATGAGAAGGATAAATATCATAGACTGGTATGTCAAATTCTCTCATCAAATGCAGAGTGAATACTAGCCTGTTCAGTTTCAAGACTTTTTACTAACAGGTCAAGGAAGGAAGAAAAATATCTGTCTTGAACAATTTTACATTGGTTAATTTGGTCTCAATTATAGACTGATGAACAGTGAGAGTGTATTAAACTATTAAGCAAACATTTAAAACTAATCATCATTGTTAGTTGACAACTAGAATATAAAAACTGCTATTTTGGTACACCAAGGATTTTTACAGAATAATAGAATTGAAGAA
>JAJPUD010001512.1:59531-80958 GCA_023553655.1 Myrmecobius fasciatus | reverse complement strand
TTAGAAGTCATCTAGTCAAATTTCTCACTGAATAGGAATCACTTCTATAACATTCCCAACAAATAATCATGCTTCTACATGCTTCTACTTTCTGAGGCATCCCATTGTACTTGTGGATAATTCTAATTATTAAGAAGTTTTTCCTTATATCAAGACAAAAATTAACTCTATCCATCTTTCACTCATTTAACTCTGAGATCAAGTAGATGTCTAACCACTCTTCAACATAACAACCCTTCAAATATTTAAAGACATTTGTCAAGTTTCCCTCTTCCCCCAAGTCTTTTTTATTTTAGCCAAACATCTCTAGTTTCCTCTTATGATAGGTGTCTACTCTCCTTCACCATACTAGTTGCCTTCCTTTGGATGTACTTCATCTTATTACTGGATTTCATAAAAAAAAAATAGCTCACATACGTGAACACAATAATCAGTATATGGTCTATCTAGGGAAGAATTGAGCAAGTTGATCACCTTCTATATCCTGAATGCTCTGTCTCAGAATACTATCTCTCAAATAGGAAGAGAGTACTAGATTTATAGTTAGGAAAACATGGCTTCACATCTCATTTCAGACACTTACTTGCTTTTTGACTTTGGAAAAGTAACTTAATCTCTCTTATCATCAATTTCTTCATCTATAGAATGAAGATAATAATAGTACCTACTTTCATAAGATTTTTGTTAGGATAAGTTGAGATAATATGTATTAAGTGATTTGCAAAAAATTAACATAAAATTTTTGAAAACCTTAAAATACTACATAAATGCTAGGTGTTATGATAAAAATAGCAATTATAATAATAATTATTTAGCTATGCATCCACATCCTAGTCTTATTTATTGTTTTTTCTAAAACCAAACAAAGTAAAGGACTTTACATTTACTCCAATTAAATTTCATTTTATTAAATCTGACTCATCATTCAAAATAGGTGGGGTATTCGGTGATCCTTACTGTTATTTAATGTGTTGAACATCTCTTCCAAATTCACGTCAACTACAAATTTGATAAAAATGCTATTTATATCTTCCTCAGAATCAATAATAAAGTTATTGGATAGCACAGAGCCAAAGATATATTGCTGGGGGACACTCCACTAGTGATTTTCTTCCAAGTTGACATTGAATCATCAATGATTACTTCTTGGATTCCCATAATCCAGGAATTTAAAAATTCACTTAATTGGATTCTCAAGTATCCTACATATGTTTATTTTTTTCATACAAACATAACATGAGAGATTTTGTCAAATGTATTGCTAAAATTTAGATTTACGATGACTAGATTATTCTCCCATTCCATCAATCTAAGCAATTTTGTCAAAAAAGGAAAGTAATTCATTTCATTCATTTAATATTCAATAAAAAATTATGCTTAGTGTGTTTGAGTCTTCTTTAGACAAAATAATTATTATGGAAATTTTTTACACCACTGCACATGTATAATCTATATTAGCTTGCTTACCGTCTCAGGGAGAGAAGAATAGAATCTGAAACTCAAAACTTAAAAAAACTCCAAGTGTTAAAAATTGTTTTTATACATAATTGGGGGAAAATAAAAATACTTTTAAAAGAATCTATGGTTTGCAGAATCTTTGCTGCTTCTACCTAGGTACCAATACATATACACATACACACATCCCCTGTCTTTTAAAAAATTCAAAAATATTTATTCATCTTTGGTAAAAAGACACTTCTATTTCCCACAATTTTTCAAACATCACAGTATGGTTCAGCAATCTCATCTATAAGTGATTTCAGTATTCTTTTTTTTGTTTTTTGTTTTGTTAAAGCTTTTTATTTGTATAACATATGTATGGGTAGTTCCCCAGCATTGATCTTTACAAAGCTTTCCATTACAAATTTTACCCCCAGTCCCCTCCCCTCCCCTAGATGGCAGGAAGTCCACTACATGTTAATAATGTTGAAATGCTTGACAAGTTATGCAAGAAAAATCCTATCTACAAGAAAAAAAGAAAATCAGAGAAAGGCAACAAGATTTCAGTATTCTTGAATATCTTTTATATGAGCTTTATGTCCTGAACTTATTTGAGAGTAACTATGCATCCTCTTGTCATCTTATATCATTTGCCTCATTTATCTTGGATTTTAAGAACCAATTTAATCATTTTTTTTATTTCCCAGCTAAAAGGTGACTTTCCTGAGCAGAAAAGCAACATATATTTGAAAAGAATTTCTAGAGATCATGTAATCAAATCCCTCACTTCATAAAGAAAGCAAATGAGGCTTGAATAAATTAATTGAACAAATTGTTCATTCATTACCTTGAACTCTAAGATGGGAATGGTCACTTTTCCCCAGAGTGCCTATCACTTCCCCTTCAGGTATCAGTTCCTTTCTAATTTGTCAGAATTAGGGTCAGAATAAATTAAGTGGTTTGTCTAAGATCACATAGATAAAAATGTAGCAGAGCCAAGATTTGAACCCAGTTCCTTTGATCCTAAATCCAATAGGATTCTTCTATACTCTGACTAAAAACTCCTGAGTAGATAAGCAGTATGGTGTAGAGGTTGGAATGCTAGATTTGGGGTCAGAAAGCTCTGGCTTCAAATTTGTACTAGCTAAGTGAACCTACCCATCCCTTAATCTCTCTCACTTCCTGGTCTTCAATTGTAAAATGAAAGAGTTGGACTATATGACATCTAAGGTCCCTTCCAGTTCTTAATTTATGATTCTCTTCTTTCTTTGATAGTTTTCTTGTTGCCATCATTGCTTAAAAAAGCAAAAAAAAAGAAACCACTTTCTGGTGGTCTTTTAGTATTCATTGTTGACTTATGTTCATTCTGAATTTTAGGGCACTTCACAATATTTTCATAGGACTATGCCAGTATAGCATATGCCAGTATAGCATTATATGTCCTTGTTGCTATCTTATATAAATATATTTTTAAAATTTTGATAATAGCTTTTTATTTTCAAAATATATGCAAAGATAGTTTTCAACATTCACCCTTTCAAAACCCTGTGTTCCAAAATTTTCTCCTTCCCTTACCCTCACTCTTCTCTCCTAAATAGCAAGTAATACAATTTAGGTTAAACATGTGCAGTTCTTCTAAATATATTTCCACATTTATCATACTACACAAGAAAAGCAGATCCAAAAGGAAAAAAAAATTGAGAATAAAAAAAGCAAGCAAATAACAACAAAAAGGTAAAAATACTATGTTGTGATCCACATCTAGTTCCAATAGTCTTCTCTCTGGATGCAGATGGCTCTCTCCATCACAAGTCTTTTAGAATTGACCTGAATCACCTCATTGTTGAAAAGAGCCAAATCCATCATATAATATTCTTGTTGCTGTGTATAATGTTCTCTTGGTTCTACTCACTTCACTCAGCATCAGTTCATGTAGGTCTCTCCAGGCCTTTCTGAAATCATCCTGCCAATTGTTTCTTACAGAACAATAATATTCCTTTTTTTTTTTCCTTTTTGCCGAGGCAATTGGGGTTAAGTGACTTGCCCAAGGTCACACAGCTAGGGAATGTTAGGTGTCTGAGACTAAATTTGAACTCAGGTCCTCCTGACTTCAGGGCTGGCGCTCTATCCACTGCGCCACCTAGCTGCCCCATACAACAATAATATTCCATGACATTCATATACCATAATTTATTCAGCCATTCTCCAATTGATGGGCATCCATTCAGTTTCCAGTTTCTAGCCACTACAAAAAGGGCTGCCACAAACATTTTTGCACATGTGGGTCCCTTTCCCTCCTTTAAGATCTCTTTGGGATACAGGCCCAGTAGAGACACTGCTGGATCAAAGGGTATGCACACCTTGATGGCCCTTTGGGCATACTTCCAAATTGCTCTCCAGAATGGCTGAATCATTTCACAACTCCAACAACAATGCATTAGTATACTAGTTTTTCCACATCCCCTCCATCATTTATCTTCTTTTTTCCTGTCTTTTAGTCAATCTGAGAGGTCACTCAAAGTTGTCTTAAATTTGCATTTCTCTAATCAATAGTGATTTAGAGCATTTTTTCATATGACTAGAAATAGCTTTAATTTCTTCACCTGAAAGTTGTCTGTTCATATAGTTTGACCATTTATCAGTTGCAGAATGGCTTGTGTATAAATATTTTTAAAGAATCTGAACTGGTTGATAAATTCCACATGTATCCACATCCATCGCTTTATATACATCCTTTTTTTCCTCCTTATTGGAATTGCTAGTAATTTTGTCATCAGAATGTTGTACTTGAAAATTTCTAATTCTTCTAGTATCAAATCCTCCTGTAGAATCTGAGAACATGAGATTGTATTCATATTTTCTATCAACCCTTTGGCATATTTACAAAATTAGAGTATGTGTAAGCTTGAGCTTGATTTTCTGTTCATTCATTATCTTGAACTCTAAGATGGGAATGGCCACTTTCCCCAAGGGTTCCCACTACTTCCCCTTCAGCAATCAGTTCCTTTTTAGTTCATCAGAATTAGGGTCAGAATTCCAAGTCTTCTGGTTGCTTCCAATATCTTTTGAAGGATGAATTCTTCATAAAAGCAAGCTAAGAGATTTTTTAGTGGCTCTGTTTTTGGTAGAGTAAGAATTCAGTTAATGCTAGATACGCAATCCATTTTCTAAATTACTGATTCATCTCTTTTTTTTTTATTCCCAGGTCATTCTTAGTCTACTCATAATATTGCCTGTGTTCCACTGATGGATGACAAATAAACAAATACTCTCCATCATATTGTTTCCTCATAATTTCTAGATTTTTTTACATGGATATAATTTGCTATTCCTTCCCTCACTTCTATAAGAATAGATTGTCCATGAATCATATCCCACAAAGTGTGAATAGCACTTACTGAATTAAAATTTGTCTTCTTAAGGTTAGAATCTTGAGTTCCCTATGCTTTTTGTTTATATATGGGCATTTACTTATAGATTTATGAGGCCAGGAGTTTCATCGCTGACTACAGTTTTGGACCTTGGCTTCTGTGAATTACTGGTTCTCTCTACTGTGATTCATTTACCTATATCATACCTACTCCTTCCTGCAGTATCTAATGTGACAAACATATGTGGACTGTATTATCTCTCATTTATTTTTTCCATCTATATCCATTTAATAGCTACAAAGCACTGATCTTTGCTTTTGAGCCTTCATAACTAAAATGCAATTCATTTATGAAAAAAAATATCTATTAAGTAAAAAAATTCTAGGTTCAATATTGGAGATGCAAAGGTAAACAAGACATGGTCCCTGTTCTCATGGAATGTATAGTATGATGAGGCAGCATACAGCACATAAACAAATAAACATACAACAGAAAAGCATATAATATAGTGCAAAAGAGAAATATAAGCAACATCTGAGAAAAGAAAGATGCTTGAGATTTGCAAAACTAGTCAAAAAGTCTAGGATATATTTTATATTCATAACTTGAAACACAAGTATATGCAACATATCTCATGCCAAAAATTGTTGGAAACTTAAATCAGTGTCTATTATTTTTTTAAAAAAGTGGATAGTGGGGCAGCTAGATGGTGCAGTGAATAAAAGCATCAGCCCTGAAGTCAGGAAGACATGAATTCAAATCCGGTCTCAGACACTTAACATTCCCTAGCTGTGTGACCCTGGGCAAGTCACTTTACCCCAATTGCCTCGGCAAAAAAGAAAAAAAAAGTGGATAGTAATGTTTGGCAATTGTAAGGTGTAATTGTCCCTGACTGGGATAGCCAGAGGAAGTAGGGTGTAAAGAGAACGTTAAAGTGGGAAAAAAAACCCTTTCAATTTGACTTTAATACGTTAAAAATATTGTCAGAACTAAGAACCTATCTATCCTTTTTCTAAGAACAAGTTGAAAAAAGCATACAAATCACAACCAAATTCAAGGTCAAAAGTAAAGTCAAAACCAATACATTACATCATTTCTAAAACAAGAGATAAAAGCAATAATCAAAATCCTTACAGGCAGAAATCAGATCCATTGTATTAAAATAATGCAAGGAAAATGTTCAAATTTTGCATAGGGAGAAAGACATTTGGCTGCATAGACTTACTGCAGAGCTCCATGAATTTCTCAGTCTTGGGATTAGGATATATCATAGTCAGCTTGTACACTGGGACAGATGTGCTCAAGAAAAATGAGTTGTCAAAAATGGGCAATAAAATATTTCAAGTATAGGCAGCCATCAAAATGATAAAACTGTCACATCTGTGCAAATCTAGTGTTGGTAGCATACATTATTGCTCATTGTATGATACTGTCCACTGTCCTGGAAAAGCTCCATTTAAAACTTCTTGTCCATCAGAAAACATGCTGGAGGATTGCTTTTAGCAAATATATAATCAGATATGATTTGACTATTCAGTTCAGGATGACTACACACACAAAAAAAACCACAGTGCAATTTGCTTGAGAAGAATGCAATAGATTCCTATGGAAAATAGTGCCAAAAGGGAAATGTCATCATATGTAACTCTTAGTTCTAGGGATTCCCAGAACAACTATATATGGTATTTGGGTATTTCACTTTACAGGTACTTCTTCCCACTATTTTTGGGCAACTCACAATTATTTAGGGGATAGTTACCCAATTTGCCAATTACCCAAGTCCTTTCCTTCTCCTTCTCCCTGTGATCTCCTACTTATGGGTTATTTTATTACTTATTGAGAGAGCTATAACTAGGGTGAGGTATGTAGGATTTTCTCTCAGAGCATCAAGATCTGAAAAATACTTTGTCCCTACAGCCAAGGTTCAGTTGCACTGAGAGAAGAAACATGTCTTCCCTCTGCCTACCCACCAACTAAATTTGTCTAAAATATCATTTTTCATCTAGAGCACTGCTTATTGACAAGTTACTTTGTAATAGAAAGAAAACCACTTGATATTACTACTATTATTTTGAATTGATAAAAGCAGATAGATAAAGAAGTTAGAACTATCAGCTAGAAAGATATGAAAAGAATATTTGATTTTGTTTATCTATAATATTGCTCTTATGAGGGCAAAGATAGAAATTCTTTCCCATTCACATTTCAAAAAGTCTCTTTTCCCTTCTGTGTTTGAAGCTATTTTGGGGGGAGAGGGAGAGATGTAAGAAAAAGTTGCTATTTAATCATAGAATCAGACTCTCTAGTTTGGGAGGACTACTCAAGGTCATTTACTCCATTTCATATTTGAAAAGGAATCCCCTCTATGTCAAGCAAGAGAATAGTTATTTAGTTTTTTCTTAAGGCCTCTGGTGACAGCAGCTTCTTACACTTTAGGTCTGTAGTTGTTAGGAAGTTTTCCCCTTACATTAAGGTTATATTTTTCTCTTTGTGACTTGTACCTATTGCCCTTGCCTCTCTTCTCTCACCTTCTGCTTTGAGTAAATCTAGAGCTGAGCTTCCATGTTTAAGATCTGTCCTCACAAAAAGGTGTTCAAAGAAAAATCAAGACTGTTCATTCTTCTCCTCCTTACCTCTAGAATGCTGGATTTACAGGCCAAACATGGCCACTTTACCTCAATGACTTTGGAGGTTACCTATTCAATCAATCATTAAACTTTTCTTAACCACTAGGCACTGTATTAGGCACTATTCTAAATGCTTGGAATACAAAAAAAAATAGCAAAAGACTGTCCTAGTTCTCCAGGAGTTCGTAGCCTAGTGAGAGAGACAACATCTACACATCTATGTTCAAAAAACCCCTATAAAATAAATTAGATACTTTGGAAAAATCAACAGAGGAAGTGACTAGAATGAAAGGAATCAGGTAAGAATTCCTGTGATTTTACCTGAAACCTGAAGGAAACCAGAGAAGTTAGGAGGCAAAAATGAGAAAGAAGAACAGACCAGACATAAGGGATAGTCAGAAAAAATGTTAGTTGGGAGACGGAATATCCATCTTCTCAACATTTGAAGAACAATAAAGATACCAGTATCATGGACAGGAAAGTATTTGGTGGGGGTATAGATTATAAAAAGTGGGAAGGGGGGAAATATAAAGGGTTTTGAATGTCAAACAGAGGATTTTATGTTAGATCCTGGAGGTGATAAAGAGTCACTGAAGTTTATTAAGTAGGAGACAGGATGATGACATAGACCTGAAATTTGACAATTGAGTAGAGGTTGGATTGGAGGATGGGGAATCTTGCGGTAGGCAGACTCACCAGCAGGCTATTGCTATGGTCTAAGTATGAAGAAATAAGTCTGTGCCAGGGTGATGGTAGAACAGAGAAGGTGCATATTAAAGAGATGTAATAAAGGTAAAATTGACAGGTCTTGGCAACAGATTGGCTATAGGGAAATGAGAGAGCAAGAAATGGAGGTCGACACCTGGGTTTCAAGCTTGGTGAATACAGGCTGATGGTACTCTCAACATTAATAAGGAAGAGGGGAAGGTTTTGGATAAAAGCCAATAAATTCAGTTTTAGATACATTGAATTTAAGATAACTTTGGGAAATCCAGTTTAAGGTGTATATCAGGCTGAAAATGAGACTAGATATCAGTAGAGAGGGTAGGGTTGGATAAGTAGGTTTAAGAATTATTGGTATAGGAACAATAATTGAATTTGTATATCACTATGAGAGAAAGGAAATACACATATTGCTAAGAGTATTTTACATGTAAAATGTCCATAGGATCATAGATCTAAATTTGTAAGGGACCTCAGAGACCATCTAATCCAACTCCCGCTTTTTATAGACAAGGCCACAGAAATTCATGGAAATTAAGTGGCTATTTCAGGGTCACACAGGGAGTAAGTGCCAGAGGTTGGATCAATCATTTATATGAGAAATGTCAAACTTCAGATATGAAGTAAAAGAATTGCCATTCTCTTTCCTAGAAGTCAAAGATTAATTATTTCATTTGTTCAACAATCATTTATTAAGTATCTACTAAATTCCAAATTCTGTGCTTGGAGCTGAAGAAATAACAAAAATGAAGCTATCTTTGTTTTCAAGGAACTTATTCTATTGAAGGGAAATAACATGCATGTGAAAGTGTATGTGTGTGTGTCCATATGCACATTCACACCTATACATACATATTTATATATACACAAACATATATACATTTACACATCTATAAATATATATACTATATGTGTAGAAACACTCATATACATACATACAAAACAATTTTGAGGAGGTGGATAGCACAAGTAGCTACAATCATCAGGGGTCCTGTCAAAGATATTCTCACTCTTTATAAGAGTGTGGATACACTAAAATAAAGAGATGAAAGCCAGTTCTTAGATTTATTTTTGTGTTTGTGTCGGGTTAAGCCACAGGAAGACTAATTTATATCTCTATCACCTGCTCTACCAGTCAAGCTCATCATTCACGCATTAGAGGACTGAAATTCTTCAGAGGTGGTTGCTCTAAGCTATAAATTAAACATCTTACTCTGAGGTTTGGTTTCCTTCTGATTTTAAAGCAAATTTAAAATAAAATTGCTACTGGGGGTATAAAGATGCTGACGGATGACTTATTCCCTGTCCGATTTCCCATCAGCTTACTTCATGAAATTTGTTTTCTGTCATAAAGAAATAAGGGTTGAAACATTGAAAATGTGGTAGCAAAACATTCTACCTTAATCCTTTGATAAAGAGGAAAGAATGAAAGGGAAAGGCTTGAATGAATCTTTCTCATCAATAGAAGGATTCTTGCGTCATGACCTCTCTTCTCTCCTCTGCTCTCCTTTGCTCTGTTCTCCTCTCTTTTCCTCTTCTTTTCTTCCCCTTCTTCTCCTTTCCCCCTTCCCTTTTTTCTCCTCTCCTTTTCCTCTCCTCTTCCTTTCTGTTGCTGTCTGTATCTGCCTCTGCTTCTCTTTCTTTCTCTCATTTTTTTGGAAACAGTTTCTTTCTTTCTCTTTTTTCCCTCCCTCTCCCTCCTTCCCTTTCCCTCTCTCTGTGTTTTAACCTCTCTCTCTGTTTCTCTGTTTCTCTTTCTTTTTCTATCTCTCTTTTTTCTCTGTTTCTGTCTCTCCCCTTCCCTCCCTCCTCTCCCACCACTGTCTCCATCCCTTATTCTTGTTTTTCTACTTCCTCTCACAATCCTTTGCTGGATCATCATCCATATCACCTATCCTAACTGTAGGTGTACCCCAAGTTCCTGTCCTCAGCCTTCTTCTATTCTCCCTCTACTATTTCTCTCTTGTGAGCCAGCCCATCAGTGGTCATAGGTTTAATTATTATTTCTTTGCAGATAATTCCTAGATCTATATATTCTGCTACACTTTCCCTCCTGAGTCTTAGCCCATAATTTCTAACTGCCTTTTGGGCACAATGGACTGAATGTAGACATCTCAAATTCAATATATCAGAACACAACTCATTAAAATTTTCCAAATAACCAGACTTCTTATGAATTTCCTTATCTCCATTGAATAAATCACTATCCTTCTAATCAATTACATTTATAACCTCATAGTTATCCTAAATTCTTTACTCACTTTTACCTCAAGTGTCTGATTAGTTGTCAATTAGTCTTGTTATTTCAAATATCCAATTAAACTTGTTGATTCTATCTTTATATCGCTTACATCCTTTCCCTTCTCTCCACTCTTATTAACACTATCTTTGTTCAAACATTCAGTATATTGACTATTGCAATAACTTCCTAATTAATTTTTCTGCTTCATCTCTCCCCACTCCAATTTACCTTCCACACAGGGGCCAAAATTACAGTACAGCTCTATTCATCACATCACTCAATAAATTTTAGTGGTCTCTTTTTCAATCAAATATATATTCATCTGTTTAGTATTTAAAACCCTTCACAACCTGTTTTCACTCTACATTTCCAAGATTATTACATGTTGTACTCTGCAACTAAATTGATAGAACACCAATCCTGAATTCAGGAAGACCTAAGTACAAATCTGGCTTCAGACACTTATTAGCTGTGTGACCCTGGCAAAGTCACTCAACTCTGTTTTCCTCATTTCGTCATCGTAAAAGGAGTTGGAGAAAGAAATGGCAAACTGCTGTGGTATCTTTGCCAAGAAAACCCCAAATGACATCACAAAGAAATAGATGTGATTAATTGAGAAGACAGGTTCTACTTACCCTACTCTGTGGTCTAGCCAAATTTGCCTTCTTACTGTTATACACGATATTTCCCAACTCTGTCTCTTTGTATCCCTATGCCTAGAATGTTCTCCCTCTTCACTCCTGCTCCCTAAGAACCCTTAGTTTCTGTTAAAACTTTGTTCAAATGTTAACTCCTGCATAAGACTTTCTTCCAGCTTTTACTGTTTCTATCCCTCAATGTTTTTTTTTTATTTTCTGTATATGTATGCCTTTATGTATTTATGTTTTTTCCTCAGATAGAATATATGGTGCTTGATGGCAGAGACTTTTTAATTTTGTCTTTGCCTTCTTAGCACCTAGCATAGAACCTGGCACATAATAGGTGCTTAATAAAATTTCAGTTCTCGATTTGTTTTTCTCCATCATTATCAGAGCAGTAGCAGAGCCATTACTAGTGATCTGGTGGCCTGGTACAAGCAAAATAAAACTACTTCAATCAATTTTGCAGGAAAAAAATGCCTTGTAGAGAAAAGATCATGGGCTGTTAGATCTCACCAAGGGTAGCTATAAATTCTAAGACATCAGTCAACATGAGTAAAGACTCCAGAATACTGAGTAGCTGCTGCAGAGGTCTCTTTATTAAAAATATTCTAAACTCAATTTACTTACATGACAAAGGAGTACAAATGCCCCACTATCCCCTGAATCTTAACACCCTGGGGCAAAGCCCATGCCATCCTGTGGTAGATATGACTCTGAGTAGCCCCCAATAGCATATTAAGTACCATTTACGGAAATTATTTGTTCTCTTTTGTTCATTTCATAAGCTAATTTAAAAACTAGGATCCTAACTATTTTTTTTTTTTTTTTTTTTTTTTGCTGAGGCAATTGGGGTTAAGTGACTTGCCCAGGGTCACACAGCTGTTATGTGTCTGAGACCAGATTTGAACTCAGGTCCTCCTGACTTCAGGGCTGGTGCTCTATCCACTGCGCCACCTACCTGCCCAATCCTAACTATTTTTAACATGAATTTGCAATTTCTATTTCTTGCTAGAATCGAGTAAAGGAAGGTGGGAGAGGAAGGCTTTGTGGTTAGAATTTATCAGAGATCACTAGAAATAATGTGGATATTTATTTGAATAGCTCTTTCTTTCTGTTCTTCTCTTAAAGATATCAAGTTTAGTATTAATTTCTCTCACCTATCTGCCTTCTTGAAAAAATATATCTTCTCTTTGTGAATATTTTAGCCCCAATCTATTTTTTGAACATTACTTTAAGATCCTCTTTAGAGGATCAGTGGTTTAGCCAATTTTTAATCATGACCAATTCTTCTTGACCCAATTGAGGTTTTCCAGGTAAAGATGCTGGGATAATTTGCCTTCTTTTGTTCAACGGGACTTTTTGCAAAGTGGCTTTCCATAATCATCCTATAACACTTTGGTTCCAACTCCCCTCCACTCCTCATTCTCTAGTCAATGTACTGATTTTCCTCTGTGTCCCTGCCTTCCTTGCAAATAAGCAGTATGAAAAAGTGAAGCTGGAGTATGGAGAGGTAGAGTAGGGGGAAGATTCAGGACCCAATGAAATTCAGAAAAGTTCTTTTTAACCAAAGGTTTTGTACTACACAGGATAAAGAAGCATAATTTTTTTTAAAAACCCCATAACAAACACTCATCTGTTAGAGTTGGGTTTTTTTTATCCTTTTGACTTTGAAGAGAAAAATTCTTAAACTAACATAGGAAAAAGAAGCCCTGATTTTCTTTATTCCAAGGACACCTTTTGTAATATAATTTGCATAAATACTATAATTCTTGACATACTTCATGCTCATAAATGAAAGGATTTGTTGGAAAGAACATATTTGAATTGCTACTTGAAAGAAACTGGAAAAATAAACGTGTTTTTTGACCCCTTCAAATACAATGTGTAAGGTTTTCTTGTAGCTAGCTTTCTAACTAAAAAGATGATGCTTCTGCTGAATTCATTAATTCTTTTGTAATATCCATGAGATCACATTAATTCTCATGAGAACTAATTGTTTTTAACCAAACCAAAACTCAGGTTTGGGGATTCATTGGAGCAAAATGAAAACATCTGTGTTGTTGCAATATTTTCACAGGATTGAAGCACTGTGCTTACCTCCACAAATATAAAACAGGGGATGATGGAATAGCTTCTCTGTGTGTTGTTTCCAATAGCCATTTCTTTATCACAGGATGGAAGGCTATATACTCTCGAACTTGTTTAGACTGGAAAGAAAAGAAGTAGCACAGGGTAAGAACAACTTGTTCTCTGCGTCTTGCTTTGCTACTATAAAGTCTCACTTTGTATTGCTATTCCTCTAAATTTTGGTATGAAGATGCCATCTACATTATATTAAAATGATAACATAGATCAAACCACAGCAAATCCAGGCAAGCAATTGACCAATATAATAAAAAATTCTCCAAACCACTTGTACCAGGTTAATTTAGTTAATGCCAGCTTACCTCAGTGGAAGAAAAGCTCCTTATGCACCAGGCTTAACACATAATTCTAACAGACCCAAACTTGGCTTTCTACATTATACAGATGTAGGTAATGGAACATTTTCCTGATCAATTCCCTACACTTAACAAACAGGTAGCAGTTTGGACACTTAAAGAAGCTTATTTAATTTTAAACCTGATCTTTGTGCTCCTCCTGTGTATTAAGATATCACATCTTTAGTAACAATACCTTCCATTTTGATATCACAATTTTCCAGCTAACAAAGTTCTCTGGATCATCCAGAGAGGTAAGTTGTGGGAGCATTATTATTTCCTTTTAAAGAATGAGATTTAGAAACACAGAGGGATCCTCCCAGGAATAGTAAATATCAGAGATGAAATTTTAACTCACATCTTCTGTCTAGAAGTACCTTGCTTTCTTTCAACTCTTCTTGGAGGCAAATACATAACATCATCATCTTGGGAGGATTGTCCCATGGGACCACTCACTCAATTTCTCCATTCTAGGTATTCATTCAATTATAAATCAGCTTATACCTTGTAAGTGAGGAACAGGTTTCTACATAATTATTTATTAATAAGAATTATTATTTTATAAGTACTTTAATGTTTACAGATTGCTTTATATAAATTACATCATTTAAAGCTCCTAACAACTCAATGAGTTAGGTACTACTCTGTGAAATGAGAACTTAATGCATGGGACTTTTTTTTTATTTAGGAGGGAAACAACTTTCATTCAAAGAAAAGTCTGAATATAAAGATGGCTGGCCATGGCAGTCATTGCATGGGAGCCAAAGTGTTCATCTTCAGATCAGGAAGAACTGGATTCAAGTCCCATTTCTACCCCTGTCATATACAAGCTGTATGATTTTTGTGCAATACTGCAGAACAGTACCAGATCCAGATGTTAATTAGTAAAGAAAGTTTACTTAATCATTGGGACAACACAAACACACACAGAGACACATTAAAGCAGGGATAAGAACTGCATTTATGATTTCATTTATATAGGTAATATCTGGATAAGAAAACTCCCATTTGTCAGTGCAAGTCAGGACCCACCCTGCAAATTACAGTCCCAGATAGTTGTCTAAAGAATTGAAATGCTGTGGCTTGCCCAGTCAGCATGTGACAGAAGTAACAGAAGTGATCCTAGGTTTTCCTGGCTCTGAATCTGGCTCTCTATTTACCAAAGTATGTTTCCTCTGATTAATGAAATGTGTAGTAAAAGATAATAGGATAATTAAACATCTCTTTACAGTTTTCCAATAGAATTTCATGTCTTATCTTTTAAAATTTGATCTTTACAATTCTGTGAGGGAGATGATATAAATATTATTCCCATTTTATAGATGACAGAGCTAGAGTTCAGAAAATCAAATATTCTGCTCAAGTTCACAAGCTAACAAATAGAAAATTAAGACTGGAACAGAGTTCATGACTACAAATCCTATACAAACACACACAACCAATAAAATCAAAGCATTTAAAAAATAATTGATTATTAACAGTTTATGTCTTTAAATTATTTAGATTTCCCCCTGAGTTTTGTATTACATATACTATTCTCACCACTCTGAATGTCCCTTCTTAGTCTCTTTTGCTAGATCTTCAACTATCTACATCACACTGTCTAAATACAGGGATTCTCTAAGGCTCTGTACTATTCTTTTTTCTCTCTCCATATTTTTACTAGGTTATCTCAACAGCTTTCATAAGTTCAATGATCACTTGTATAAAGATAATTACTATTCTCCTGACTTCTAATTCTAATATTTATTGACTATTTCAAATTGAATGTTCTATAGACACCTCAAATCTTAATATATACAAAACAGAGCTCATGTTCTCATCTCCTTCCTTTCAAAAAATACCTCTCTTCCAGTCTTCCCTTATTACTATTAAGGCACCACCATTTTTCAGCCACCCAGTTTGACAAGTACTGGTGCCATATTTGACTCCTCAGCTTTATCATCCTTTCTCATTCCATATATCCAGTTGGTCAAATCCTGTGATTTCTTACTTTTCAATATTTCTTGCATATATATTCTTCTTAGCACTCACAGACAGCAACTATAGCTCAGGACCTCAAATGGGCTGTTGCAATAGCATTATAATTGTTTTCCCCATCCAGTGTCTCTTCCACTGCAGTCTACTCTCCACTAGCCTTCTTGACATTTCTTATACATGACATTCCATCTACTTTTTCCTTGACTTTTATTGATCATTCTTCATACTTTTAAGACTCTCACTTTCAATCTAAGTTCCTTCTACCATTACTTCTAAGGTTTCTTTCTACCTTCTCTGTATTTATCTTGTACTTACTGAGTTACATATATTGTCTTTCTATTAAAATGTGAGCTCAAGGGCAAAAACTCCTTTTGCTTTATTATTGTACCACAGCAAAGTGCCTGGAACATAGGAAGCATTTAATAAATATTTGTTGATTGATTAATCCAGTCTCTTTATTTTATTTAATTATAAGGAAACTGAAAGTCCTTTGAGTTTAAGTGATTTGCTCAATCATGTAAGTTAGTAGAGCTAGAAGACATGTCTCCTGAGGTCCAGTACAGTGCCCTTTCTATTGTGTTACATTTCTTCATAATTGAACCTTCCCAGAAGACAAGTCTGACTAAACTGAATTGGTTTCAGATTTCTATAGGCTTACAACACTAAAAGGAAAAAAAAACCAGCATCCATATATTCTTTTAATGTAAATCCCCCCTATTTCTCCCCTAACAAACAGACAAATATAGGACAGTAAATGTAGTCATATTTTCCTATATATTTTGTAAATTTCCAATTGTATTCCTTAATGAACAGAGATGACCATGAATCAGAAGTCAACAAAGCAAAAATGCAGAATTACTGCCTATTGTTCTATTTTCTCTTGTGTGCTATATCCAATCAAAGGTACATTTGTATTTAATTTCCTGAAGTAGTAATGTATAATGTTGTTGTTTTTTTTCCTAAAGACCAAGAAACTCAGGGGCGAAAAATGGTTTGTAGGATAAGGTGAATACAACTTTATCACTATGTATTATGAAGAGAAAACATCATCTGTTGGAATGAGCATTGGACTTGATTGGACACAAAAGATGTGCTCCTAAGTCTCAGTTCTAGGTTACCTTAGACAGTATTTCAGATTTAGTTGCAAGAGGCTTTATGGTCATCTAAGATAATTCTGTCACTTTCCAGAGGTGGAAACTAGAATACAGAATATTTGACTTGCCAATGGTCACACAGGTAGTAAGTAGCACAGTTGATATTTGAATCATTAGACTGTAAGCTCCTAGAAGGAGCTTTACCTAGAAGGTAAAGACTGACTGTCTGTTTGGCACATCATAGGTCCTTAATAAATGCTTGTGTTTGACTGACTGACTCACTGACTGGCTGGTCCAAGTTATCAAAGACCAACATTCTTTCCATTGAAACATACTATGAGATTTATATCCCTGTTTCAATTTTCCTATCTCTTAAAATGGAAATAATAAGAGTTCCATAATTTACCTCTTAGGGTTATTTTGAACATAAAATGAACATATATATATGTATATATGAAAATACTCTATAAACCATGTAAGCTAAAACTAAATTGAGCTTAATTCAGCAAGTTCAAGTTTTTTTAATACTCATAAACCATAAAATTTGATTTAGAAATACTTTAATAAAGCTAAAAACACACAATTCAAGAAGTGAAAGAATATAAAATAGAACTCCCCTTCCATGATTATCATTTCAGGAACTCAAAAAAAAGCAATCTGTAGGCCGCTAGAACTCAGGAAAAGACTTCTGACCACCTTTCCCACCTTCTGGCTAATCCTTTTATACTTCCAGGGCTTAGGTAAAGCACTAGGAGAGGTGAATTTAAAGGGTCATTGTAGGACTAGCTACAATAATTCCATTAGTCCACTTGAGGTGCTACACACCACAAAGGGCTACATAAGCAAGTTTTATTTAGGAACCAGGAATGTTCTATATTGGTTTGCAAGACAAGCACTTCATTCTATTTCTAAGTTGTAAATGTGACTTTTACAGCTTCCAGGAAAGATGATTTGGGTAGCCATTCCAAAAAGCTGTGTGAGCAAAATCTGTTGCTGTTGTTTATACTGCATCTGAAAGCACTTAATGATATTTTAAGGATGCAAAATGATTTTATTCTAGGATGAAGATCTTGTGAATTTTTATCATTATGGGAAAATGTCTTATATTTTTATTTAAGAACTATGCTATGTAAGTTCAGTCAGAACAAGGCAAAACAAACACAAAAAGGATTCCCCACCAGAGACTGGCTGTTGAAAAAATTCAAAGTCTACTAGAACTTAAAGGAGGTACTAAAGGGAATGGGTATATAAAAATTTCAAGTCACTATTGGAATGAGGAAGCAGGGAGCACAGACACTGGCAGTTAGGGAAATGGCTGTTTTAGAAAAATAATTCAGGGACTCTATAAAAGCAAATAACTCTCATTGGGTGAATCTAAAATGATCAATTTAGTATTTCTTTCATTAGAGAGATATCAAAAACTGAGAAAAAGCTGCTTGCAAGGAGCTTTTAATATCAAAAGGTTATAGGAAGTAGAATCAGAGCCAGGAACAGGGAATTCTGAAAAAAAATAACTTCCGAAGTCTCTTCTAAATTGAATATTTTTAAATCTATACCTATGTTCACAGGTGAAACAGTATAACATTGACATCTTTCTGATATTTCTATAAACAGATGTTCAGGAGAATTGCTTTATACTGAATTTTGTTCTAAAAAGAGTAGCGTACATATTTATGAGGAGAGAGACAGACAGAGAAAACAAGAGTGAGAAAGAGAACAAGAAAGAACAAGAGTGAGAAAGAACAGATGGAACAACAACAATAAAATGACAAATTAGGGTTTCTGATTGGATACTATATCCATTACCCTAGATTCTTGAAGATTGGGTCAATAAAATGAAAGTTTTGATAGATCCTTTTAAGTTAAAAGGCCCTATCTATCAGGGCCAGCATTTAAGGGCCTAGATGGCACAGATCCCTTGAATGTTGGCCATCAGAAGAGATTTGCTCACAGAAAATAATTAAGGCCATTTACTAAGATATGAAGAGGCTACTCTCTTTATTGAAGAAATACCAAAATTTAGGAAGTCACCATTTTTAAAAAAACATTGAGACATGGCAAGTACCTTAGAGATCCTGGCCTTACCCTCTCGGAATCTCAGCCTCTGCATCCATAAAATAAGGGGACTGGACCAGGCTGATCTCGAAGTCTCTTTCTAGTTTTTAAATCTATGATTTAAATAAGATTATGTTCCATCAAATGTGCAGTTGGATTTGTTGTTGTTTTCCCTACAGGATTCCTTTGATCCCCTAAAAATCAAAAACAAGCAGCACCCACTCACCATTCATTAATTATTTTTGTTGGATCCTGTGAAGCTTGCTGAGAATTCACAGGAAATAGGGGAGGAAAAAAAAACAATAAAGTGAGAGGAATGCCCTTTCATTACAAGGACTTTCAGAACAATAACCAGACTGAATAGGCATGAAACCATGTTATCTATTTTAAAGAGACAGAAGAAGACAAGACTATATTCTATGACTGAACTAAGAGTGGGGGAATTTTGGTGAATACAGTGATGATGAAAATTTTGATTAGTCAATAGCCTTTCCATGGAGCTGGGTAAAGCCAGTGATGGATAAAACACAAGAGAAAGTAGTTTGAATGTTTGTATATGAACTCATATGGGAATATGTTTTGAATAATTGCACATGTATAGCCTATATCGATTTGTTTTGCATTACAGGTAGGGAGGAGAGAAGGGATGGAAGGAAGGATAAAGTTTAGAACTCAAAACCTTTTTAAATGAATGTTCAAAGTTGTTTTCACATGCACTTAGGAAAAACTAAAACATAATTCAGAAAAACATATGTATGTGATTTAAATGAGTATATCAATTATTTTTAATATCTTGTCTTCCTATTACTGTCTCTTTGGTATGAAGGTGGATGTATAAGATTCTTATCTTAAACATAGCTAGCTAGCTAGGTAGATGATAGATAGAGGGCTAGAAGTAGTTATGACACTTATTAAGTACCTGCAATGGCTAAGAATTGGAAAAACATGCAAATGCAAAGAAAAGCAATCAATGCCCCTAAGAAGCTTATTCTAGTAGGAAAAGGGAGCTAAAATGGTGGAGTGAATGGAATGTATTCATTTAGAAAAAAAGTAAAGTCCTGGGACTCACAGGCTATTCTAGATTTGAGGAAAGTGTGGATGTATCCTCAAATGGAGAACTGGGAAGAAATTCACTATCAGAGACAAAAACTGTAGAGATGGAGACCTTACCAGTAGTATTAGAAAAAAAAGTTGCTGGGGTTGAAGTAGAGATATGATTTGGGGATTCATGGTCTAGTCTAGATTTGAAGAGAATATTTTCATTTTTATTTTTATTATTATAGGCAATTTTAGCTGATAATGTAATTCTTAGTGCTCAATCTAGAACTCATGGATTCTTCAGAGCTACAATCTTCCTAAAGGAATCTCAAAGCCAGAGGTCACTCCCTTGGGGTTCCAGTCTTCCATTTTATACTCACAGAAAATCACAGAAGTCCCAGAAAAGGATTAGAAGGTCCAAATCGAATGCCCCTATAAATTTATTTCAAGGACCACTATTGAAAAGCACAGAGGTGGTCCTTATAATACTTAGTTGCAGGGAATTATGTCTTTCTATTTTCTGTCTCAGCAGAACTCTATTGGCCAACTTAAATCACCAAGACAGATAGATTGTTTATGTATTGCATACCAATGATAATTCCCCACCTGGAGACAGCATCTTTCACATTCTCTAGGCAGGCACAAAACCTCTTACCTTGGCAGTTTCTTTGATATATAGGAACCAGACAATCTCACTTCCTTAAGCAACTCTGCTATTGCCAGTATTTTTTGTCTTCTATCGAGTCACACCTACCATTGATATAAACAAGGAGTTTAAATTTACTCAATCTTATAGAAAAAAATGTTCATGGAAAAGGACTGTTTATAGTAAAGAAAGCTGTATTGATATATGTTTGAAGCATTCTGGGTTTTTTTTGGGGGGATTTGACACCCAAAGTAGCCTTTCTCAGTACAGGAATATGAGTCACAATTTACCAGGAGTATAAACTAATATGCTATTACTTCTCTCTACCCAGTGCCAAGAAAAGACATGGAAAATGATATCAATGTGTATGCAAGTAGTATACGTAGATAAAACTCAAGGGAACACTAACCATCATTCTTTTCTTTAGGTCAAGAGAATATAAAACAATATATTCTGAAATTTCTGTTTAATACTATACTTAATTAATTGATGTCAAGAAGCATTCCCATGGTGTGACATGTCAATGACAGACCAGCTGTATTGGCTCAAATTTATAAAAATCAATTATGGGCCCATGTTGTTATATATAATATATCATATGCCAACATATGATATATGATATTATATATTGTCATATTATAAGAGAATACACTTAAGTACTAGAATTAAGAGAGAAAAGAAAAATCACATGAATAATGATCCAGAGAAGCTCTTCTGGTTTACCAAGGTCTAAGGCAAATTGCATTCTTATTTGGGTGAGAAGAAGCAGGAACATCTCAGACCTATGTGCTGCTATTGAGAGAGATCATTTAACTGTCAGGGTTGTACAAGGAGTTTGACATGGTAGAAAGAGCTGGCCTTAGAGCCTGGAGGACCTGATTTCAAGTACTTTGTCTTTTACAAATTGGCTGTGTGACCCTGGGCAGGTTGGTTAATCCATCCATCAGGGCTAGTCCAGACAATTCTTTTTTTTTTTTTCTTTTAATAAAGCTTTTTATTTGCAAAACATATAAGTGACCTTTCAACATTGACCTTTGCAAAAAAAACTTTTTTTTTCCCAAGCTTTTCCTTTCCCTCCCCCCGCCCCCCA
>JAJPUD010001512.1:0-46109 GCA_023553655.1 Myrmecobius fasciatus | reverse complement strand
CCCTGGGCAAGTTACTGAGTTGGTATGTGCCTCAGTTTCCTTATCTGTAAAATGGGGATATTAATAACACCTATCTTCCAAGTTTATTGAAAAGATTACATAGATATTTGTAAAGCATTTTGCAAACCTTAAAGTATTATTATATAAATGCTGGCTACTTACTCAGACCCAACTTCATTGTGCATTGCCACAGGAACTTTTATTTACTTTTTAATTGATATGTTTATCCCTCCTTAGGCAATCTGCTCACACCCCATGTTCCTACATGCTCACCTCATCAGTGCCCCAGTTAGTGCAGACAGATGAGCAACATAGACCATTGCAATTTAGACCTCCTGAATTCAAGACATCCACCAGCTTCATTTTCCCACAGAACTGGAATTACAGGCACGTGCCACAATGCAAGATTTTATCTCCATAACACTTCCACTCTCAATAAAACTGGAATACAGATACATGAGTGACGTAAAAAGGAATTTGGTCAGTCATATAGAGAGCAAAGGATAAGATATGTGCTTCCCCCCAACATCACTGATACCTCTACAATGTCAGAAGACCTAAAGGAAGACTCCCTCCAATACATTTGTTTGGACCCCTTAATGGAAGATTTTATGATAATTAACAGGCAAAAATTAAACAAGATCACAAGGTACAGCTGCATTGTCATCTGCTTTTCTGGAGAAAGAGAATGCCCACATAAGTAGGCTAATCTGTATATAGGAAATATCTAGTCCATTGTAAGTATGAGTATGAGTATTAGCCAAAATACACCTAAATCAGTTGAAATTTTTTAAAAAATGATGATTCAACATACTACAATGTCTATTTTGCCCTCAGTTCTATAGCTTTATATGCTGAATGGAAAAGCGAGCTCCCATTGGAGGAACTCTATAAAATGATAGAAATGTAGCATTGGAAGTAAATAATAGATATTAAGTTCTCTAAGTTACTTATTTAGGATATAATGAGGAACCTCCAAATTAAGATCTGCTTTGATGGTAGTCACTTTCAAATAATACTTGAAGATACTTTTGTAATTGCTTTGTAGTTGAGCCAAAGAATATTTCTGATCAAAATCCATGATTCTTTGGTTCCGTATACATATTATGCTAGTAATGCAAAGTCAAATTTGGAGAAGGTGGTCCTGCAAATCTCTGGAGATATTTAGTTTACTTTGAAGTGTCAATACATCTGTTTGAAATTTTCTTTTAAAAAATATCTAGGGGGCAGCTAGGTGGAGCAGGGGATGGAGCACCAGCCCTGAAATCAGGAAGACCTGAGTTCAAATCTGGCCTCAGTCACTTTACACTTCCTAACTGTGTGATTCTGGGCAAGTAACTCCAATTGTCTCCACAAAAAACAAAACAAAACAAACAAAAAAAAACCAATAAGGATTTGGTGGGAGAGAGAAATGTAATGGGAGAAACATTAGACATGGAGTTAGTGTTGTTAGATTCAGGGTATCATGTGTTTGTATGTTCTCCAATTAGAATGGAAGTTCTTGTCTATTTTTGTTTGTATTTATCTACTCAGTGTTTAGCACAATGTCTGGCATATAGTAAATACTTGTTATCTGACTGTTTTCTTGACTACTCTGCTACTTACGGAGTAATGTATGTTGGATAAATTGCTTAGTTTCTCTAGGTTGTAGTTTCCTCTCTTTCAAGTTGGAGATAACACTCACTCAGTACCTCACAATTGCGAATATTGAATAAGTTCATGTATATAAAAATGATAATCATAAAATGCTACAGAATGAGAGCTATTGTTATCATTTTTATCATTCACAATTTTTATTCATTTTTCAATGTTTATTATTATTTGGAACGATATTAAAAATAACAAAAACAACAATCTATTGGCTAGTCATTTCCCTGTAATTAAATTGAAACAATTGTTTTAAGACAAGTATAGTTTATATATGTATATATATATATATATATATATATATATATATATGAACTCAATTAGTTTTCAACATTATAATTTTAATTTTAATTACTACATAAAACTAAACATTATTGGATGTGGATTAAGACTATCTTGGTTTGCCAATGATTACCAGTAAGACTTTTAGCAAGTTACTTTTCTGAGGTTCAGTTTCTTCATTTGTAAAATGAGAGGAGGAAGACTAGATTATCTTTTAGCACTAAGTTCTGTAATATTATTATCCTCATTACCTTATTGCAATAATTAGCCCCCTCCCAAGTTACTTACTATGTCTTTTCTATACTTTGATATTTTTGGTAGGAAATATTGATGAATTTAGCATAAATGAAAAGAAAAATAAGTACATTCCAAGTCCTTTATTCAGTTAGTTTCCTTTGACTTATACCTCCAGGAAATCAAATGCAAAAAGACATTAGTAAAGACAGAGGAACAAAATGCAATTCTATGAAATAGGCGTGCTTTTTGAGAGAAATTAGAACTGTGTTTTTAAAGGGCAGCTTTCAACAGCTGAAGGATGAATGATTTTGTTCATATCAAAACAATGAACAAGCTACAGAAAATTGGCTGAAATGAAGTGGTTATTAAAAAAATACTTCAATGACATTTTGAATTCATAAAGGGGCCTAGTATGAACTGAGAAATTGATGGGTTGATTTAAAATCATTTGCATTTGATTTGAATTTCTATCCAGCCCTATGATTTTATGCATAAATATTTATGGAATCTTTTGGATGGCTAATTAGATTATGTCTTTTACCACAGAATTTGTTCAATTTTACGCTCTTTAAAAACATGAACAAACTGTTGATGTTCAGCAGACATGAAATAATAAGAAGCAATCATTATAAAAACCTCAATGGATACATTGTGAAATTATAGCTGTTTCATTTTGTCATTGTATATCCAATATATATTTCATGATGCCTGGCACATAGAAGGTGCTAAATAAATTGTTGAATTAAAACTCTGGGAAGGTGGAAGATCATTGACTTAGAACCAGAAGGAACCTTAGGCCAAATCCCTCATTTTACAGATGGGTAAATTGAGGTACAGAGAGCATAAATGACATATAATCATAGGATTATTGACTTATTAGCATTAGATGGAAACTTAGAAGTCAACTCATTTATTTTACAAATAAAGAAACCGAGGGTCAGAAGTTAAGTGACTTGCCAAGTTAAGAAATTAATGGTAGGAGTGGAATAATTGCATATTAATTGCCCAGGCCAAAAAAATAGCAAGCAAAGATTAAAAATGCATATTATTTTAACATTCTTTTTAGATCTTTCCTGATAGTCTGTCCTTTTCTCAAGGCTACTTTCTTGGATGGAAGGGGAACAAGTAATTTTGCTTCTTTCTCTTTTTTCTTTCATTTTTTAGATGGGAAGCCATCAGGACCTCGGGTCAAGGTAAACCCAGGAAAATTAATCTAATTCCATCTTATCTGTATGGAGCAGTAGTTTAGAGTTTAAGATGTGTCCTTCTGCTTATTAACTATAGAACAAACATTTCTCTGATATCAGTTTCTTCCTCTCTAAAATGAGGAAACTAAATTCCTTTTAAGGTTGAAATCTATGATTTTCTGAATCCTTAGATTTGCTCTTAAGAACTACATTTTCCATTTTCATCATTGTGTGTGTGTGTGTGTGTGTGTGTGTGTGTGTGTGTGTGTGTGCAGAACTTAGAAAGTTCCTTAAAGTCCATATACATGAAACTTCTCAATCTTATAAAGTTTCTTTATTAGGTATAGCAGGATGTATGCATCCAAATATTCTATTGTCTACTTCCTAAATATACTGAGTACTGGTGAGTAATGATCAATATCCAGCACAAAGTAAATGTATCCTAACTGACTGAATGACTGATTCCATCAGAAGTATAATGAACTGTCAAGTCCAGGTAGTGGACCATTGTAAAGGCATAGGTGCAAAGGAGAAGAGAAACAGTGGTAGTTATGCACCTGGAATATGCCTTAGCAGCTAATATTTCTTAAGTGGAAGGCATATATCTTAGCACATGGGAATACAACCAGGAACAAGTATTTTCATTTTTATCTTTGTGTTCTCATAAATAAGCATTTAATAAATTCTTATTGACTTAAACTGAATTGATCCAGTGATTTTGTTCTGAGTATTTGATTTGACTTGGTGGAGAAAAAAATTATTTTGTTTTGTTTTGTTTTTAGGAAAACTCTGGGTTTTCAAGCATAAATTATGTATCTATAAGCCTATGGGCTTCTATTGTTCTTATGTGTCCTTCCCATGGAATTCATTTCTCTAGAATTAGTCCAGATGGGATTTTGTTATCTGTATGCTCCTGCTTCTAGAAAAGCAATGGCCCCTTGATAGGAACCCAACTAGTGTATTTATAAGTTGTGAGAGCAAACAGGGAGCTACATCAAGCTGATCTGATTGCTAGGTAATAACCATTGGTAGAAACTGCCCTCACAAAATGAAAACTTAATCCTTACTCAATAGTGTAACTCTTAGATGATTCCTTCCCTCCAACTCTCCAGTAACGATACCAGAAAATTAAAAAAAAAAAAAGCATTCTCTTCCCTAACCCCTGGGAAGTGAAACCCCATTTTCCCAATGTCTCTTCCTTTACTCCCATTCCCCTACACCCTATCCCTCAAACTCCCTACTCCAGATTTATTCAAACCTTCCACTGTCCCTTCTGGAAAGCCTGATACAAAGTTAACCTAGTTATAGGCAAAGGAGAATTCATCATCTGTAGTCAACTCATTTATTTTACAAATAAAGAAACCGAGGGTCAGAAGTTAAGTGACTTGCCAAGTTAAGAAATTAATGGTAGGAGTGGAATAATTGCATATTAATTGCCCAGGCCAAAAAAATAGCAAGCAAAGATTAAAAATGCATATTATTTTAACATTCTTTTTAGATCTTTCCTGATAGTCTGTCCTTTTCTCAAGGCTACTTTCTTGGATGGAAGGGGAACAAGTAATTTTGCTTCTTTCTCTTTTTTCTTTCATTTTTTAGATGGGAAGCCATCAGGACCTCGGGTCAAGGTAAACCCAGGAAAATTCCTATCTACCAACTTTAATCCTCCTATAATTACCTGGAATTCCCAGGCTCCAGCAGTATGCCTTTGGGTCTCCCTACGTTCCAGAACAGATGTAATCTCTCTCATATAAAACAGATTTCTGTGTTAAAGTGCCAATGGGACATACTTCCTATCAACACTCTTCAAAGCACAAACAAGTGACCTGTTTGATTATAACACTGCAGATCTCTGGAGAACAGTCAAATGCTCAGAAAGCCTCTCCAATTTGCTTTCTTACCCTGCTTCTCATTTTGCTTTAGATATAATTGATAGTCTGGTCAAAGCATCATAATCAGAATCTGCAAGGTTTTGTGTTTTGGGAATTAGTGGTGGTGGTTTTTGTTTGTCCTTATTATTACAAGATAACTTGCCCTTCATGATCTTATCTCAAGCCTACCTTAGTATACATCATTCCCCTTTAGGTATTCCAGGGTCCAAGCAAATTGGTCTTCTCCCTATCCTTCATACAAGATGTTCTATTTCCCAAGTTCATACCTTTGTACTGGATAGTCTTTTCTCATCTATGTATCTTAGAATCTCCCTCCTATTTTTTGAGACTCAGCACAAATGCCACATAGAGTTCTAAATTTGGAGTCAGTGAACTTGTGTTAAATTTTTTTTGATAACTGAAGTTCAGTGTAATTGGTTTCCTGTGGAAATCAATGGAACCCTTCTCAGACAGCTCAAAAGATCCATGACAAAAGATTCAAGAAAGAGTTCAGCTCTTTACATGTCTTTGAAATGAGATTTTTAACAGAAAAACTTGCTGCAGAATTTCCCAGTTAATTTGTCTTCAAGATTATCTTTAATTAGAATTCTTTGTGCAAGTATTTTTTATGCAGACAAAATTATCCATTTCATCTTCTGTAATCCTCACTATTTACATATAATTATTGTTATCTATCATAAAATTAGAATTACTTCATTTTACAGATGAATAAACTGAGGCTAAGTAGAGTGATTTTCCTAAACTCATATAGTGAGTAAGAATCAAGATTTTAAGCTACCTCCTCTCCCCAGTGCTATTTCAACAATACTGATAATACAACCCTGATTTGAACAGGAACCATCCCTAAAGGATGGCTAGGTATCATCTTCTTCAAGAACTCTATTGAGGAGAAATTTACTGCCCCCTGAGACTTCTTCTCCTTTTATTCTAAACAGATGAAATTATAAGGAAGTGTTTTCTTCTATCACACCACAATAAGGTTCTCTAATTTCTTTTCAATAAGCTTCTTCACATTTTCCTAGCACACTTTGTGTTTTTCTTTTGCTGCATCATACTATACCATGTATTTCATTTGCTGGATACCTGCATAGACCCTTCGACTATGCTATAAACTCCTGGAAAGTAGTGACTGCTAAAGAATAACATGATGGGAGCAGAGACTAGTAAAATTCAGACAAAGCAATAGAGGAAAATTTGAAAAGGACCACAAAACAGAATAAGAGCCTTTTCCATCAGGATTTTCTGCAGCACTGAGCACAGTGCTTTTTATATAGCTGGTGCCATAATGATGATAAAGACGATAATTTGACACACATAGCACTTTAAAGTTTTGCAAAGTACTTTATGTATACAATCTCATCTGGTGACTTGAATCGGCCCTAGTTCTGGTCTCTGAGGTGAAATAAAACAAGTTTCATTTTAGGCTTTATTAGAAAAAGGTACAGTCAGTTCTGCTATAATCTGTGTTTTGAAAAAGCAATTGATCCATTAAGGAAAATTACTTGATTTCTTTCTCAAGAAACAGTAAGAATTACAAAGCTGTATTATTTCATAAAACCTCACAAGCTATATAACCTTTTCAATGCCCACTTTCAGAAGCAAACTTCAGATCTTTGTCAAGGTAGAATGTCATAGTTATTGCATATTTTCTGGTACAGTAGGAGCTTTGGTTAGAGAAAGGCTGGTTTGCACCATCCCCATCACCTCCAAACCCTGTCCCTTTTGATCTCTGACTGTGACCTTGAGGAGCAGTTAGATGGCTCAGAGGATAGAAACCTGGAATCAAGAAGACCTGAGTTCAAATATAGTATCAGGTATTTTTTAGCTGCGTGATTCTGATTAAGTTACTGAATCTCTGTTTTTCTTCATCCATTTGAGAAGGAAATAGCAAATTTGCTAAGAAATAACAAACCACTCCAATGTCTTTGCCAAGAAAATCCCAGAGATTCTAAGGTCCACAGGGTCATAAAAAGTCACATATGACTGAACAATGACAGCAATTGTTTCTGAGGTCTATAGACTTGTGGTCTGAACAACCTGTTCCTGCAACCTGAAGCAGCCCAAGATGTTGGTTACTTTATTGTAGCACTTACACATTTTAACCATTTAAAATGTATGAAGCTGTGTTGTTAAATTTTTTTCTATATTTTTAATTAGGTGTCTCTGATGAAGTTTTTGAGCACTGTATCCCTAGACTCCAGGGACACCTCTGATATAAATTGACTCTGTAATCTTGGGCAAGACACATAATATCCCAATGCCTCAGGAAACTCTCTAAGGCTGAAAATTATGGAAGAGATTTAGGTTATTCCTGAAGTGTACTTCCTCCTTCCATACACTTCTTTTCATATATTCTATAACTTGTATGTGCAGATACTGTCTCTCTCATTAGACTCTCAGTTTCCTGAAGGGAGAAACTGCTTTCATTTTGGTTTTGTATCTCTAATCCTTAGCACAATGCCTGTCATTGAGTAAACATTTAGTAAATACTTGTTGATCAATTCATTGATTGAATGATTAGTGGATAGCTTTTCCTTGTGGGTAATTCCCTATGCTGACTATATAACAGGTTTGGACAATTAAAAAATGTTCAGTAGGCTGTGGAAAGAACAAAAGGGAAGACCCAGTCAAAAGGCTCTAGAAAATTTTGAGAAGGGATAGGATAGTTTCAATTGATAAATTGAAGAAGACCACTCCAACCTTGTTGAATCATCGCAAAGCTTCTTGGGAGGGAATGCTATCCATTAATCAAGAATCAAAAAAGCAAGTTCTCCACAGAGTTGGCTCCCTAGCTTTGGCTTGATTTTTTTGAATTACCTTTGTCTTGTCCCCAAAAAGTTGCACAAGTAACTCTGTCACTTAAGTGTTTGCCATTCAGCCAAAGGGTAATAGTTTCAGGTTTCGAGAGCTAAGATAAAATAGGTGCTTTGTAGAATGGCATGACTTTAGGGAGCCTCAATCTCTTCTTTGAGTAATAAACCCTTGTCCTAGGACTTATAGGTGGGTTCCTGGGAACCCCTTCAAGCCCTGGGTGTTCAACACTTTCAAGAGCTCCTTTGATAGTGATTGCATCCAAACAATGAGACTACCATCCCTTCATATTGGGGAAAAATCCTAAAAGGGCATTTCACATCCCTACTATCAGAAATCTATTGTGAGTAAAACTTCAAAATGCTACATGACTGTAAAAATTATTTCACACAATACAAATTGTTGAATAAAAGAAGGGAGAGTTTGGAAAATTTTTACAAATAAAATTCCTTGAAGAGAAATATCAGAAGGGAATTTAGATGTTTTAAATGGCTAAATTTAGCAAAATAGTAAGTGCCTAAAAATAAGCTAGTACTAGAAAAGCCTTGGATTTTTTTAAAGCAGAGGAAAATTTAGAATGCAATAAGAAGCAGTTGCCAGAATCATAGGTTCTCAGTGTAGAAGGAACCTCAGAGGTCATGGAGCTTATATCCATCCCCTCTGAAACCTCTTATTTGAAACAAGCATCATCTCAAACCTCCCAATATTAGAAAATTGAGCAAAGAGTTAGAGAATGGAAAATTCATATACCCAAAATGGGAATAGAAGCTGGTAGTTGTCTGAAAAGCTCTTTACAGACAACATGGTTTTCTCAGATTTTTTTCCATATCATTTAGAGATTATAATTCCTGCAATTTCAGAGAGGCCTGGAGAGACTTGCATGAACTGATGCTCAGTAAAGTGAGCAGAACCAGGAGATCATTATTCACGGGAACAACAATACTATATGAGGATCAGTTCTAATGGACATGACTCTCTTCAACAATGAAATGCTTCAAACCACTTCCAATTGTTCGGTGAAGAAAGCCATATACACCCAGAGAGAGGGATGTGAAATGTGGACCACAACATAACATTTTCATGTTCTCTATTGAGGTTTGCTTGCATTGCATTTCCTTTATCAGATTATTCTTTCTTGTAGATACGATTTCTCCTGCACAAAAAAAAAATGATGCAATACCTATACATATATTCGATTTCTTAAGTATTCTAACATAATTATCATGTAGTGGATATCCTGCCATCTAGGGGAGGGGTGGGGAGTAGGGGGGAAAAATTTGTAACAGAAAGCTTTGTAAGGGTTAATGTTTAGGAACTACCCATACATATGTTTTGCAAATAAAAAGTATTAATAAAAAAAGAAGAAGAAAAGAGATTATAATTCCTGTTTTTAGTAGAGGAAACATATTATAGTGGACACTGAAGCAATCTTGGCTCTGTTACTTGTGAGCCAAGGCAATCAATCAATAAAACTAACTAATAAGTATTTATTAAGCCCTTACTATGTGCTAGGTACCCAGATGCAAAAATGAGCCCATTTCTCAAGGAGTTTATATTCTATTGCTGGGTGGAAGGCCATCATGCAAATATTGACATTTAGAGAATATATATACAAAATAGATATGATTCAGTTTGTGGAGTAAAAGTACTAACAGGTACTGTTAGTTGATGAACTGTTGGGATCTGGATAGATGATATGGTGCAAAGAGACCTAAGTCAAAATACCAACCCAGTATCTATCTTACTAGGCTAATGTGAGGATCAATTGAGTGAAAGTAAGTTGCACACTTTACAGTTGGGCTGTAAATTGGAAATAACAATAATTACAAGGATGTTGAGAAGATCAAATGAGATAATATATGTAAAATGCTTTGCAAACTTATAAGAGCTAATTATTATGATATTGAAGATGGTACTTGAGATGAGTTTTCAGGGAAGTTTTAGGGATTCTAAGAGGTGACAATGATGAAGAAGTACATTCCAGGCAGGGAAAATAGCCAATTCGAAGACCCTAAAACAGAAGATGGAGTATCATGTGTGAGAAATACCAAGTAGGAAAGAAACGTTGGCCAGACTGGAGAGTGTGGAAAAGAAGTAATGGAACATAAGACTAGAGAAATTGGTTGGGCTTTGGTCGGGAAGGATTTGCAGTGCCAAAGTGCATTTTAATTAAGAAATATTAGGGAGCCATCAGAATATAATGAGCAGGAAAGAAACAACACCAAGCTTATCATTAAGAGAAATAATTTTAGCAGCAGAGAGGAGAATGGGCTGGGATGGGAAATGGACAAGTCCCAAGCAGGGAAAAGTTTATTACAATGGTCCAGGTGAAAACTGATGAGAACCTTAATCATGGTGGTAGCTATGTGAGAAGTAAGAAGGAGTTATCTGTGAAAATTGTGTAAGTGGAAATAATACAGTTTGACAAGTGATTGGTTATGAAGGTTGAGGAATTGAAAATAATGCCATATTTTGTAAACCTGGAAGAATGGGATGATAGTCACCTTGAAAGCAAAGGGGAAATTCACTACTCTTCTGAGTAGTTGAGGATAATACATTGCTTAACTTCTCTAAGCTTCAGTTTCCTTTTCTGTACAATGATCTCTAAGATCTTTTTTAACAATCTGATTTCATTTACCTGACCTTGGGGAATCAAAGTTATTATTATTTAATTCTGAAAACTGATAAACAATCTCTTAAGGTTTCTATTAACCTTTGGTTCTGAGAATAACAAAATGTAGTGAATAGAAAAAACACTGGTCTGGAAGTTAGTATGTGAGGAAATCACTAGCCAAGTAGCTTTGGACTGGTACCTTCAAGCCTCTTTGATCTTTGTTTTTCTCATTTGTAAAATGGGTATAATATTCCCTTCCCTATGACTGAAAGGATTTTCATGAACACTAAATGAAATATTAAGTGGTAAAAGTATTTTATAAACTATCAAGTACCATAATGAGCTATTATTATTTTCCAAAATGCATTGACATAACTTTCCTTCTCATAATAATGGTTGTAATAACAAATATATCTATATTACTTTAATTTTTGCAAAGTGCTTTAAATCTTTTGCTTTTATTCCTCACAGCTCTATGACTTAAGTACATTTTTTTTTTGCATTTAAGGAAACAGACTGAAAGAATTTAAGTGACTTGCCTAGAGTCATACAAGAAATAACTGTCTGAAGCTATGATTTGTACTCAAGCTATCCTGACTCCAATTATACTTCAATCCAATTTTTAGTTTGAGTTTAATTATCTCTCATAAAATATTATTAGCAGTCAGGAAGAATTTAAAGAAAAATAAAATTTTGTTTTGCTAGATATTTCAAAGTATATATGTATAACCACCTCCACAATCATATGTGCCAGCCTCCTTTTACTTTTACATTTTGCCCTGAAGAAATTACAGGGACAGTTTTTAAGGATGGCCCAATCTTAGCAGTCCAGGTAGTAGTAATTCCCAACTCCTATTTGAGAATTACTATGGCCATTTCATGGCACAGCAACTTGTTCTCTTCTCCAATTTCCACCTCTCAGGACCAGCTTCATCACATTGAAAAAGATAGGGAAATAAGTAGGAAGCATCAGATCAGAGAAGTTTGTTGTTGGTCATGATAAATTTGAATCATCCTGGCAAGTCATCTTAATAGAAATGTCAGAGAACGTAGTGATAAGCAACATATCGGGAACTGTCCAAGATTGGGAATGGAACTTGATGGCTGCTCTGGCCACTGTTGGATTTCAGTCTATTCTCATAAAGATCTGCTCCCTACATATTCAATTAGGCACCTAATATTTGTATAGCACTAAGCTATGGATTCTAAGCTGTAAGTTTCTTGTGGGATAATAAGCTCTTGCAATATCCTCATCATTATTAAGATTCACCAGCAAAGTATCAATGAAGAGATGAGGCAATCATAAGATTTAGAGATAGAAGGTATCTCAAAAGAGATCTCACCCAACCCTGTTAGAAACACACCCATGAATTTTTGTTCTAATCAAAGAATTCCAGAATTGTAGGATATCTAAGAACAATTCCTACATTGTCCAATTCTTACAGGAATTATGATTCTCTTTAAAGCATCCCAGAGAAATAAAAGGTACTTATACAAAGTCACATAGGATATGACTTCAGGACTTTTGACTTTAAATCCCATGTTCTTTCTACTACAATATATGGCTTTTCCATATAAAGCTTACTGGGTTGAGAAGTTGTTCTAGTTTCCTTTTAAACAATTAACTCATATCCCTGAAATAAATTAGTTGATGATTCATGTTAATGCATTGCTTAAATCCATATCCAATAGGATGATCTATTTTTAACTGAAGAATAATCCATAAGACATATAAGTATATCCAAGGAGATACCTCCAGCAACTCATCAAGCTTTTCTCTTTTTCTAAGAAAGTATTAAACAAGGTAGCTGGATGCTAGATGACTTCATTCAAAAGAAAATACTTAAGGAGTTTGTAGTGTTTACAACAGAAAGTGGAAGATTAATTATACACAATTAAGAAATCTGATGCTACTTCTGTCATCCTATTAACAAAACGGCCAATTATTCTTACTCCCATTTCATCTCTCCAGATCTTCAAAATAAATATAATTGAACTCATAAAACAATTTTACTGGATTGTGAAGGGGTGGCCCAGGACTCCAGCTGTCCACCTAAAAGCACTTCATTCTCCTTTTAGATTAATTAATATGGTCTAGAGGCTTCCTGGAAACACAAGGAAACCATTAATGCCAATTCCTTTGCTTCTGAAAAGCTCAACAGCTGCATCTCTTTGCAATGCTATTACAAAGGTAGGTAAAGCCATCAATTATCAAGCTGTGGATTAGATTACAGAATTAATGTGTTTGCTATTTCATAAGGAATGTGTGTGTGTGTGTGTGTGAGAGAGAGAGAGAGAGAGGGGGAGGGAGGGAGAGGGGGAGAGGGAGAGGGAGAGAGAGAAGGGGAGAGGGAGAGGGAAAAAGTGAGAGGGAAAGGGAGAGGGAGAAAGGGAGAGGGAGAGGGAGAGGGAGAGGGAGAAGGAGAGATGGGGGGAGAGAAGGAGGGAGAGGGGGGAGAGAAGGAGGGAGAGGGGAGAGAGAGGGAAGGAGGGAGGGGAGAGAAAGTGGTGCAGAGGCAAAGAAATAGACAAAAAAAGGAATGACAGAGACAAAGAAAGATAGAAAGGAATGACTTTAAAGTAATACAACATAGTCCACTAATGCATAATTTTATGGTAATGATGATTCTTACCATGAAGAGAAAATAGATTTAAATAAAACTAGATATCCTTTTACCCAGCCATATGATTTAATTGTTTTTAAGATTCTAAATGGTTTGTGCACTCCAGCCATTTCATAACCTTCTATTGGCCCTATGGAACAGGGCAGGTGGGAAAGTAGTTTTTGATTCCCTGACATCTTTAAACAAGTTAAGTTTTTTTTTTATTAAAGTTTTTATTTGCAAAACATAGGCATGGGTAATTTTTCAACATTGACCCTTGCAAAGCTTTCTGTTACAAATTTTTCTCTCCTTCCCCCCACCTCCTCCCCTAGATGGCAGGTAATACATGTTAACTATGTTAAAATATATGACAAATTAAATATATATATATACATACATGTTTATACAGTTATCTTGCTGTACAAAAAAATTGGATCTACAAGAAAAAAAAACCTGAGAAGGAAAACAAAATGCAAGCAAACATCAACAGAAAGCGTGAAAATGCTATGCTGTGGTCCACACTCAGATCCCACAGGCCTCTCCCTGGGTGTAGATGGTTCTCTTCATCACTGAACAACTAGAACTGGTTTGAAACATTTCATTGTTGAAGAGAACCATGTCCTTCAGAATTGATCATCATATAGTATTGTTGTTGCTGTGTTTAATGATCTCCTGGTGCTGCTCATTTCACTCAGCATCAGTTCATGCAAGTCTCTCCAGGCCTCTCTGAAATCGTCCTGTTGGTCGTTTCTTACAGAGCAATAATATTCCATAACATTCATATACCATAATTTATTCAGCCACTCTCCAATTGATGGGTATCCATTCAGTTCCCAGTTTCTTGCCACTACAAAAAGGGCTGCCACAAACATTCTTGCACATGTGGATCCCTTTCCCTCCTTTAATATCTCTTTGAGATATAAGCCCAATAGAAACACTGCTGGGTCAAAGGGTATGCACAATTTGATAATTCTTTGAGCATAGTTCCAGATTGCTCTCCCCAGTGGTTGGATCCATTCACAATTCCACCAATAATGCATCAGTCTCCCAGTTTTCCCACATTTCCTCCAACATCCATCATTATCTTTTCCTGTCATTTTAGCCAATATGACAGGTGTGTAGTGGTACCTCAGAGTTGTCTTAATTTGCATTTCTCTGATCAATAGTGATTTGGAGCACCTTTTCATATGACTAGAAATAGTTTTAATTTCTTCATCTGAAAATTGTCTGTTCATATCCTTTGACCATTTATCAATTAGAGAATGCCTTGAATTCTTATAAATTTAAGTCAATTCTCTATATATTTTAGAAATGAGGCCTTTATCAGAACCTTTAAATGTAAAAATGATTTCCTAATTTCTTGCTTCCCTCCTAATCTTGTCTGCATTAGTTTTGTTTGTACAAAAGCTTTTTAACTTAATATAATCAAAATTAACTATCTGGTGTTCAATTAAGAATTTCAGTTCTTCTTTGGACACAAATTCCTTCCTTCTCCACAGATCTGAGAGGTAAACTATCCTATGTTCCTCTAATTTGTTTATAATATCACTCCTTATATCTAAATCATTAACCCATTTAGATCTTATCTTGGTATGTAGTGTTAGGTATGGGTCAAGCCCTAATTTCTCCCACACTAGTTTCCAATTTTCCCAGCAGTTTTTGCCAAATAGTGAGTTCTTATCCCAAAAGCTGGGGTCTTACTAGATTGCTATAGTTATTGCCTGGTTTGTCCTGTGATCCTATCCTCTTCCACTGATCGACTACTCTATTTCTTAGCTAGTACCAAATGGTTTTGATGACTGCTGCTTTATAATATAGCTTTAGATCTGGTATAGCAAGGCCACCTTCATCAGCCTTTTTTCCCCCATTGATTCCCTTGAAATTCTTGACTTTGTGTTCTTCCAGATCAACTTTGTTACTATTTTTTTCTAAATCTGTAAAATAATTTCTTGGGAGTTTGATTGGTATGGCACTAAATAAGTAAATTAGTTTGGTTAGTATTGTTGTTTTTATTATATTCGCTCGGCCTACCCATGAGCACTTGATGTTTTTCCAAGTGACTAGGTCTGACTTTATTTGTATGGAAAGTGTTTTGTAGTTTAGTTTGTATAGTTCCTGACTTTTCCTCGGCAGATAAATTCCCAAATATTTTATACTATCGACAATTATTTTGAATGGAATTTCTTTCTGTATCTCTTGCTGCTGAACTTTGTTGGTAATATATAAAAATGCTGCTGATTTATGTGGATTCATTTTGAATCCTGCAACTTTGCTAAAGTTGTGAATTGTTACTAGTAGTTTTTTAGTTGAGTCTCTAGGGTTCTCTACGTATATCATCATGTTATCTGCAAAGAGTGATAATTTGGTTTCCTCATTACCTACTCTAATTCCTTTAATCTCTTTTTCTTGTCTTACTGCAAAAGCTAACATTTCTAATACAATATTGAATAGTAATGGTGACAGTGGGCAGCCTGAACAAGTTAAGTTTTTAGATAAAAGAAACTTACCTACTTATTTAAGTACCAAGATTTGAAACATACATACACACACATACACACATACACACACACACGCATGCACACACACACATTTTAATGGAAATCTTTCTAATATGTAACATTAGATGATGAAGGTAAAATTTTAGAAAACAGGGGCAATGGCAATAAGAAAAGGAAATAGCTGACAACCCACTAGTGAGTAAAGGTCCAGAAGACATTAAAAAATAGCCAAAAGAACTATAAAATCATGTCTGACTAAGGCCATTTGTTGTAGGGAATAATAATCCCAAACAACTTAATAGTAGTCCCTGGGAGAATCATGGAAAAACAGCATGATACTGTGGTGGATACTCATAATTAAAATTGTCATAAATATTCAATTATGTTCAGTACACTTTGTTTAAGAAGGTAGGAAGACATCCAGTTTTTAATTTTTAATTTTTAAAAAAGTGTCCATCCAAATGTTATTTTAAAAAAGTTCTGGCAAGTTTGAATTATCTGGAAAATGTATTTGTCATAGAATTACAAAATTACTGGATTATAAGGTATTAGAGTTGGAAGGGACCTTAAAGGCCATCTTGTACTAGACCAAGAATTGCTTCTTAATTACTATACAAGCCTACCATGGGCTTCCTAGAAACAGGAAGAAACAACAAATGCCAATTCTTTTTTTCAGAAGGGTTCAACAGCTGGATCTCTTTAGAATGCTATTAGGAAAGAAGGTAAAGCCATCAATTATCAAATTGTGGATAAGATTACAGAATTAATGTTTTTTCAGTTTCCTAGGCAGAAACATGAGACAGATAGAGACAGAGAGACAGAGATACACAGAGAGAAACAGAGAGACAGACAGAGAGAGAGAGAGAGAGAGAGAGAGACAGAGAGAGAGGGAGAGAGAGGGGGGAGGGAAGGAGAGGGAGAGAGGAAGAAAGAGAGAGAGGGAGAGAGGGAGAAGGGGAGAGAGGGAGACAGAGGGAGACAGAAGGAGACACAGACACAGAGACAGATACAGAGACAGACATACAGAGAGAGATATACACACAGAGAAACAGAGAAAGATAGAGACAGACACAGATACAGAGAGACAGAGACAGATGCAGAGATAAACAGATACAGAGAAAGAGACAGAGATTGAGAAACAGATGTAGAGACAGAGACAGAGAGAAGAGACAAAGAGAAGAGATGTGATAATCTTAAAGTAAATCAATGTATTCCCAAAGTATTGAAGACCTCCAGTGAAAATAGTCCATTATTGGGCAACTTAATAAACCTTGTTCTGCTTTAATATGAGTAATATTAACACTTGCTTTTCCAGGTTATTGTGAGGATAAAAGGAGATATTTGTAATGTGCTATTATCATGGGATGAAAGGTGGATAAATACAACACACCCTCGGGTAAATGCAGAGTAAATGTCAAATAATTTCAGGAGAGAGAAGGCACTACTAATGGGGCCCACCAGGAAAGGTCTCATAAAGGAAGCAACAGTAGAGCTGAACCTTGAAGGAACCAGGTGGAAGTGATGAAGGAGGGCATTTCAGGGATGGGAACAATGTGAGCAAAAGAATGAAAGCAAGAGGTGGAATATTGTGGATGATGAATAGCAAACAGTATAGTTTCGTTAGAGGCAGAGTACATGGAGGGGGAAGGAATATGAAAAGTCTATAAAGTTAAGCTGGAGACAGAGCAGTTGGGAAGAAACTGAGCCATATTCTGATGTCTTCAGGCGAAAATTTAAAATGGATTTCAGTCAAGGGATATGATTTTTGAGAAGCCCCAAGATTAAAAAAATGCTTTAAATAGGGGCAGCTACATGCTGTTGTGGCTAGAGCACTGGTCTTGAAGTCAGGAGAACCTGAGTTCAAATTCAACTTTAGACATTTGACACTGTGGTCCTGGGGGGGGGCAGTATCCAAGGTTTTATATCATGAGTTTAAAAAAATGAAAGAAATTATGGTAGATATTTATAGACATAACTCCCATTTTTGAAAAGCTCTTTGGGGTCCTTAATAATTTTTTGGCATGACAGAGCATGACAAAATTAGTTTGTTTTCTACCAAGAGTAGGGGAAATAATGCTCTTACTTATTCTGAAAAATCTTGGAGGAATACCAAACCGCCTCTGCTCTCCCACTAGAAAACCAATGAGGATACGTTGTAGTGAGATCTTCAACAGTCTCACTTTGCAAAAGAAGAAAGAAGTCATCATTTGACTTAACAATTTCTTGGATGGTAATATGAAGATAGGTATTCTAAAAATCTACTGCTAGATATTACAATGACTAAAGACAAAGGGATTAACTTGGAGTTGAAAAACCCTAGTTTGAATCCTGTTTGCAATACTTCCTAGTTGTATGACTTTGGACAAGTTATTTCACCTTTTTCAGCCCAACTTTCCTCATTGGTGAAATGGGGATATTAATAACACCTACTTATTAGAGTTGTCCCAAAGCTCAAATGAGATAGTCCTTGTAAAGAACTAGACCAATCCCAAAGCACTCTATAAATGTTGGCTATTGTTATTATCTTCAGCACAAGTAAAATTCAAATATAGAAATGAAAGCTTATAAGGAAAGCTCCAAGTTATATATTAATATTTAGCATGAATGTTGATATTTCAATCAGACAATCTGCAATGCTTTAATGGATCTGTGGTTTCACTGATGTGGCTATTCCCACCACAGATGCAGAATTGAATTCCTTTACACTTTCCTATCCTGTGTGAATCTTCTTCATGTAGCTCCATAATTAAGGCTTTCCTCTAGGTTTTTTTTTTAATATCTTGAAGTACTAATGTGCAAAAGTACTTTGTATAGCCATCTGTTGTTTCTTGTTCTTACTACGTGATCATCCTCCTCTCTTGTCTTGTCATACATATTTAAAATTTTCTTTTTGCTTTGCCTCATATAGCCAGTCCCTATTAATATAAAATGGTTTATTTATACTCATCATGGATTTTTCTATTGCCCTTAGGGTTGCTTATAATTTTTATTATTCTGAGATATTGATAATCCCTGATTCACAACCATCTGATATTGTTAGGAGAATTGTTGCAATAAAAAGATGCTCTTTTGTGAACATGAGTGGAGGAATCATTGAAAGCCCTGAACAGTTTTTCAGATGTGATCTAGGCTGATCCCCTCTTATTGATTTCTGAGACCAAGTCTAACTGCTATGTCTGTCCAAGATATATGTCCTGATAGATTGATTTATCAGTTCTCAAAGTTTTGTTCATGGTTCCAAATACCTTTTCAAGGTATCCACAAGGTGAAATCATTTTCATATTAATACTAAGATGTTTTCACTTCTAATATGGTAGATATTTATAGACATAACACATTTTTTAAAAGCTCTTTGGGGTACTTAATAATTTTTAATAGTGTAAAGGGATACTAAGTAAAAACAAATTAAACCTCCAATACAGTAACTGCCTTCCAAATTCCATTTCTAAGAATATTTGTTTTTCATCCACATCATTTTGATACTGTGTATGGTTAGACCAGTACCTTTTATGCTACTATGGACTCATAGAGGCAGCTTTAAAGCATTTCAAGGACTGCATCTGATTAATACTTTGAATAGGATGATTTGCAAACCATCAACACTAACAGGATTTGATTTTATCTTTGGAAAGTTTCCAAATGAAGTACTCACTTTAGTACACTCAGCAGGTCATCATTGCCTATAGAATCATCATCTATTGAATCACTTCCATCATCACATTTATTATAATCTCATATAACTTTGATGTACACAGGGGAAAAACCTTGTTTGAGGACATCCTGTATAATTGAGCTTATTTTCTATTCAGGAAAAAATTTAAATTAATAAATATTGATACTGTGATTTCTTATACTATCTATATTTCCTAGGTGCTTTTTTTGAATTCCAATTTTTAATAGTATTTTATTTTTCCAAATATGTGCAAAGATAGTTTTCAACATTCATTTTTGCAAAACCTTATGTTCCAAATTTTTCTTCTTTCTTTCTCCCTCCCTTCTCCCAAGATGGCAAGCAGTGTCATATAGGTTAAACATGTGCAATTCTTCTAAACATATTTCCATACTCATCATGCTATGCAAATTAAATCAGATCAAAACATGAGAAAGGAAAAAAAAACAAGCAAAGAAACAACAACAAAAAGGTGAAAATACTATGCTTTTATCACATTCAGTCTCTATACTCTTTTTCTGAATGTGGATGGCACTTTCCAAAACAAATCTACTGAAATTGCCTTGAATAACCTCATTGTTGAAGAGACAAGTTCATCACAGTTGATCATCACATAATCTTATAACTATGTACAGTGTTCTCTTGGTTCTGCTCATTTCACTTAGTATCAGTTCATGTCTAAGTCTTTCCAGGCTTTTCTGAAATCAGTCTGCTCATCATTTCTTATAGAACAATAATATTCCATTACATTCATATACCATGACTTATTCAGCCATTCTTCAAATGAGGGGCAGCAACTATGTGTTTTTAAAAATGATTTTTGAAAACCTACCTTTGTGCAAACATGGATCATTCTCAAAGATTTTGTGAATATGAGAAAATAGATATTTTAGAGTAGCTTATATCCTCTCTTTCTTGGGGATGGGGGAATACAAACATTCTCTGTATGGGCATTTTCTTTTCTATTGAACCCCTCCTTTATGAAATCTTTTTTCCTGAATTATTGATTAAATATTTTATTTTGCTTCTAATTATAATTCAAAACAATTTTTAACATTTTTTCTTAAAAACTTTGAGTTTCAAATTCTCTCTCTCTTTCCCTCTCTCCTTATCCCTCATTAAGAAGGCAAGCAATTTGACGTAAGTTGTACATATGCAATCATGCAAGACTCATTTGCATGTTAATCATGTTACAAAAGAAAACACAGTCCAAAAACCCCAAGAAAAATAAAATTTAAAAAAAGTATGCTTCAATTTACATACAGACTCCATCTCCCTTACTGAATCTTGAAAATCGGTCATTGGATGCCTTTGAAATATTCCTTCTGGAGCATAGATTTCTTTCTGGCAAAGTCTGGTAGCTTTTCCTTCCTTTATTTTCTTAAGAGAGACAGGGACAGAGACAGACTAGGTAGAACACTGAATATTGTGATGAGAGAGAATAAATGCATTTATTCCACTATGGTAGCTAATGTAAATTCATTGTAAGTGACAAGAGAAAAGTTGCAGTCTGGGCAATTGATTTATTGCCAATCCCTAATGTCCCCCTCTCACTTGTTCCCAGCAGCAATAATCAGAATTAAGTAAAAAATCCTAAATTCTGGGTTCTCCATTGAGTTCACATCTTATTGGGTGTCTCTGCCAGCCTCCATCCTTACCTATGGGCCTGAAGGACTGGGAAATTAAAGCTCTGAATACCTATGAATAAAAAACTACCTGACTTGTTATCCTTCACTCATGATCTCCTCTTAGTTCTCTCTCCACACTTTGGAGTGATAATGTGAGTGTTCCTGAGATTCTTTGACTTATCTGCTCTTTGATAGTTTATCCAAAGTATGGATGATTTCAAGGATGTCAGACCCTTTCTTCATAGGGGTTAAGCTCCTGGATGATAGTCTAGAAATAGAGCTGATGACCTGAGGACCCCTGAAACCAGAGTTCCAGACTGTCTTCACTATTAGTGGAAATGTATTAACATGCATAAACAAATGACCAAAATACTAATGTTAGTGACTTGCCTCATGCCTAAAGCACAGTGCATTGTAACTAGTTTAAAATATCAATTACTTGAAAATGATCACATATCTACTAGATAAAACAGGGGCAGGAATTAGTTTATTAGCATTGTTGCAGAGTTTCAAAAATGTGACACAGGAATGAGGGAGCAAAATTAGGGTATAACAGAAACAGTTGGAAGTAGTAAGTGGCTGGGGAGGGCAATATTGGACATCTTTCAGGGGATATAAAAAGAAAAAGTGAAAGGGTGCCAAAGTTATTTTTTTCTACTGAATAGAATACTGGCCAAGAAAAAAGAAGCACTAGAATCAGTAGAAATATGATTTTGAGTCCTGGTTCATTTACTAGTCATACGATGATTTGCAGGTCATTTAACTTCTCTCCATCTTAGTTTTTTCACTCATAAAATGGTTATAATAATACTTAGAATGCCTGTCTCCTAGGTTTATTATTAAAGAAAATTCAATCCAGTAGTTTTTTAGTCTTGTCCAATTCTCTGTAACCCCATTTGGGGTTTTCTTGGCTAAGTTATTGGAATGGTTTGCTATTTTCTCCTATAGCTTACTTTACTGATGATTTAATTGAGGTTAAACAGGGTGAAGTAACTTGCCACAATCCCACAGCTAAGTAAGTATTGATATGAGATTTGAATTCAGGAAAATGAATTTCAGCCCCAGTGCTCTATCTAATGTGTCACTTATTTGCCCATTTAAGAAAATACTTGTATAAATATATAGATTTTGTTTTGTTTCAACTGATCTTATTTCGATAGCATGGCATAGTGGATTGAGAGCTGGCCTTGGTTTCAAATTCTACATTTGACAATACTAGCTACAGGACCCTGGAAAAGCTTAAATTCTCAATGTTCTAGGCAACTTTTTAGCCTTCTAAGTTTTAGAGAAGGTACCAATCTGCGTTGGTAAAAGATTTTATTTACATCAATGAAAACAAATGTTTAGACCCTATCCCTCTCTTGCTTTCCTCTCTTCTTTATTCTTACATGCTATTTCTTTGTAAAAGAGCTCATTGAAGCATTCTACAATCCCTTTCCACTCCTCCCCATCCATTGTCTTGCCTAGGATCAAATCTAGTACCTAGGTTCCATGTTCTTTATTGTAACCTCTAAACAGAGAGAAATACATCTCATTTGGTTCTAAGTGTCCAAGCATATGTGACTTTTGTGGGCATCCCAAATTTATTTCTGCCTCTTGCTGTCTCTCTCTGTTTGTTCTTCCTTCCCCACTGTTTCTCTCAGTCCCTCCCTCCAACTCTTTCTGTCTTTTACTTTTACTTTCTCTGTCTCTCTTTGCCTTTCTGTCCCTGTCTCTCTGTCTTTTTCTCTCCATATAACATAGATTTTTAAGCTCCTAATATTTGAAGAAATAATTCCTGCCCTCAAGCAGCTGATAATCTACTTTGCAGTTAGAACAAATACATGCAAGAGAAGTGGAGATAGAATTGACCAGATTTGCAAGTATTTGGTATGGAGTATGGAGAAGGAAGAGTGATTGGTGACTCTTACAGAACCTGGATGACTCAAATTATGGTGATGCTCTCAAAAAGAAATTAGTAAGTTTGGAGGAAGGGACTGTTTAAGGACAGAAATGATAAGGTTTGTTTTGGATATGTTGATTTTGAGATACAGAAAGGACAGAAATACATATGGTTATGTTCAATAGGAAATTAGAGGATTGTAGTTCAAAAGAGAAATGAAGGCTACATACAGAGATGTTGGAATTATAAAAAGGCAATGATTGAAACCAAGAAAGTAAATGAAATCAGCAAGCCCTCCAGTAAAGAAAGAGAATATAAGAAGGTCTAGGGCAGAGTTTTGGCGGATAACCATACTAAGGATGACACCTGGCAATAGTCAACATTATTGGCCTAATAGTGCAATTGAAAGATACCTACGGATTGACATCCCTATGAGTGTGGTTTACAATGACTTGCCAGACTAACTGGGGATGCATCAAAGGCTTCTCACTTGGGTCAAAGTCTCCATGTCTACTTTTATGCATATCAATTCCATTCATAGCTATCATCTGGTTCAGTCTTAGATGCTGAATGCCTGTAGGGGGGTCATAAACATTTGCTTGTTTCATGGTTGAAGTACCAGTGTGCTAAGCAGCAGAAATTTGTAACATCCTTGAACCAGGAATTCAGAAGTTTTTTTTACTGGTTTCAGTAAAAAGCTCTTTAGTCATTATCTGAACAAAAATTAAAATTTGTAAACCACCCTGAGAAGCCATCCATTCTAACTACATATAAACCAACAAATATTTTCTGGAAAAGCAACTGAAATAATATACTTTGTATATTATTTGTTTGTATTTATCCTTTATTTACCAAGTCAATATTTCTTCATATGGATTTCCCAACTTCCAATTTCTTCCCCCACAAAGTCAAGATATATTAGTGTTCCTGACAGCCAGCTAGGTATGAATAACCAATGATCAAAATTCTTCAAGAATCTCTAATTGCCTAATGAATAAAATACAAAAATCTTAGGATCATTTCAGAATCTTTCTTAAAATATCCAGGAAGATAGTGAAGTATAATAGTAGAGGAAGGATGGGTCAATATGCAAGAGATGGATGCATCTAAATCACAAAGCAACTGTACCTAGAATATTCAGAATCCTCTGCACATGGAGTATAATACTATCATCACCAACAATAGCATTTTTGTAACACCTACTACATACCAGGCAATGGGCTAAGTGATTTATAAATAGTATCTCATTTGATATTCAGGGAATGGAAATAATGTGCCTCTTGCTGGACTATTTTGAGAGTATTTCCCATTAGATTGAAGCTACAAAAGAGCAAATATAAAGAGACAAGAGAACTTTGTACATTTCTTATTCTATTCTAATTAGTTCTTTATTTGGGTCCTAACTTGGGCTCAATGTGATAAAAAATAACTTTTATATTTGAAATGATCAATTCTGATGGACATGGTTCTCTTCAACAATGATGTGTTTCAAACCAGTTCCTATTGTTCAGCGATGAAGATAGTCATATACACCCAGAGAAGGGCCTGTGGGAACTGAGTGTGGACCACAACACAGCATTTTAATGCTTTCTGTGAATATTTTCTTGCATTTTGTTTTCCTTAGGTTGTTTTTTTTTCTCTTTCTAGATCTGATTTTTCTTGTGCAGGAAGATAACTGTATAGATATGTATACACAAATTGGATTTGTCATATAATTTAACATATTTAACATGTATTAGACTACCTGCCATCTAGGGATGGAAGTGGGGGAAAGGATGGGAAAAATTTGGAACAAAAATTTTTTTTCCCAAAGTCAATGTAGAAAAACATTCATATGTTCTGTAAATAAAAAGCTTTAATTATTTTTTTTAAAAAGAAAGAAAAATCTACTGAAAAAATATAAAAACCCTATCTACCTTTCTTTAAAGATTGCATTAATAGAAACTTGGACTGTTTTGATCATACCCTACTGCCTCTACTCTTTTTTTTTCCTTATTTGAAAAACATTCATCCTTTTAATAATAAAAAAGCCAAAACCTTACAAAAGGCCACTCTGAACTCATCTTGTTGGTCATTTCTTACAGAACAATAATATTCCATAACATTCATATACCGTAATCTATTCAGATATTCTCCAATTGATGGGCATCCATTCAGTGTCCAATTTCTAGCCACTACAAACAGGACTGCCACAAACATTTTTGCCCATGGGTCCTTTTCCTTCCTTTAAGATCTCTTTGGGATATAGGCCCATTAGAAACACCGCTGGGTCAAAGGGTATGCACAGTTTGATAACTTTTTGAGCATAGTTCCAAATTGCTCTCCAGAATGGTTGGATCTGTTCACAGTTCCACCAACAATGTATCAGTGTCCCAATTTTCCCACATCCCCTCCAACATTTGTCATTATCATTTCCTGTCATTTTAGCCAATATGACAGGTAGTAGTGGTATCTCAGAGTTGTCTTAATTTGCATTTCTCTGATCAGTAGTGAATTGGAGCACCTTTTCATATGACTAGAAATAGTTTCAATTTCTTCATCTGAAAATTGTCTGTTCATATCTTTTGACCATTTATCAATTAGAGAATGCCTTGAATTCTTATATATTTGAGTCAATTTTATATATATTTTAGAAATGAGGTCTTTATCAGAATCTTTGAATGTAAAAATGTCTTCCCAGTTTATTGCTTCCTTTCTAATCTTGTCTTCACTTGTTTTGTTTGTACAAAAATATTTTAACTTGATATAATCAAAATTGTTTATTTTGTGATTAATGATGATCTCTAGTTCTTTGGTCACAAATTCCTTCCCCCTCCATAGGTCTGAGAGGTAAACCATCCTACGTTCTTCTAATTTGTTTATAATATCATTCTTTATGTCTAGATCATGAATCCATTTCGACCTTATCTTGGTATATGGTGTTAGGTGTGGGTCAAAGCCTAGTTTCTTCCATACTAGTTTCTAATTTTCCCAGCAGTTTTTGTCAAATAGGGAGTTTTTATCCCCAAAACTGGGGTCTTTGGGTTTATCAAACACTAGATTACTATAGTCATTAACTATTTTGTCCTGTGAACCTAACCTATTCCATTGATCAACTACTTTGTTTCTTAGCCAGTACCAAATGGTTTTGATGACTGCTGCTTTATAATATAGTTTTAGATCTGGTAAAGCTAGGCACCCTCATTTGCTTTTTTTTTTCATTAATTCCCTTGAAATTCTTGACCTTCTGTTTTTCCAGATGAATTTTGTTGTTATTTTTTTCTAGGTCAGTAAAATAATTTCTTGGGAGTTTGATTGGTATAGCACTAAATAAATAGATTAGTTTAGGTAGTATTGTCATCTTTATTATATTTGCTCAACCTTGATATTTTTCCAATTGTTTAGATCTGACTTTATTTGTGTGGAGAGTGTTTTGTAGTTTTGCTCATATAGATCCTGACTTTCCCTTGGCAGATATATTCCCAAATATTTTATACTATCGACAGTTATTTTAAATGGAATTTCTTTTTGTATCTCTTGCTGTTGGATTTTGTTAGTGATGTATAAAAATGCTGATGATTTATGTGGATTTATTCTATATCCTGCAACTTTGCTAAAATTGTGGATTAATTCTAATAGTTTTTAGTTGATCCTCTAGAGTGCTCTAAGTATATCATCATATCATCTGCAAAGAGTGATAATTTGGTTTCCTCATGACCTACTCTAATTCCTTTAATCTCTTTTTCTTGTCTTATTGCCAAGGCTAGCATTTCTAATGCAATATTGAACAGTAATGGTGATAGTGGACAACCTTGTTTCACCCCTGATCTTATTGGGAATTGTTCCAGTTTATCACCATTACATATGATGCTAGCTGATGGTTTTAAATAGATGCTACTGACTATTTTAAGGAAAAGTCCATTTATTCTTATATTCTCTAGTGTTTTTAATAGGAATGTATATTGGATTTTATCAAATACTGCCTCCACTCTTAAACTATGCTACTCTCCTTAATGTATTCCTATTCTTACTATTTATGTGTAGTTTCACACTGGTTATTGATTTCCTGCTGTGTTTCTGCATTTGTGTCTTATCTTTGACCTTATACATACCACTATCATCCTTACTAGGACTGACAGGGTTGTATTTGAGAGGCTGAAGAAACTGTTGTGTTCCCAATATTCCTTTCTGAAATACATATTCATGAGGATTGGAAAGATCATGAATGCCAAGGATTTCCTTTTTAACTTGCTGGTGCTTTGCTTCTTTTGGAAAAATGACAAAAACCTCTCCCATTCCCATGGGAATGAGTAGAGAATACTGAAGCAACCAACAATTGCTTACCAGGCTGGAGGGAACTCAATTTATTGGAGACTAGTCTCAAAAACATCAGTAATAGCTGTATCTCTTCTCTCTGCCTAAATACTATTAAGCTCCTTGCTTAATGAAGCTTGTTAAATAAATGAATTGGTAGAACGAGTCAATGGTACCGCTGATGCTTTTCAAAGTCAAACCTGCACCCCCTACAGAGGGCATAATATCACCTGCTGAAAAGAAATCTCAACCAGTCATTCAGTCTTTGTATCCTTTTTACACAAGGCTATAACCTGCTCTCAGTCTCAAGGACTCAGAGCTGAGTGTTACACTGAAAGGTTCTGGGATCACCTCTCTCCCACTGAGTGTATTCTCCATTTCTTACTAGAGTTGAGGCTGCATCTTATCTGTCTGCCTGATTTATATTGGGAACCCCCCTGGGATGGAGCCCTCCCCTTGGTTCTGTTAGAGAACTTATCAAACTCCAGGAGCTCAGCAAATATTAAATATTAATATGAAATAATGTTATCAACAGCATGCTGGCCACATTCTAATTTAGATAATTGTATACTGCCTCCTTAGCCCAGCCCCTCCTGCTGGTTCCAGGGGTATTATAACCTTTGCGACTCTCTGATCATCAAATCAGGCTGCTAGGTGCCATTAAACAGCTGCTGGATCCCCCTTTCTAGAGAAGGCCATTTATCTCTCCCTAGTGGATGAAATGATGGATAGGTATGAAATGCGGGGAAGCCCATGGGAACAAAGGCTGTTCTGTAAATGTAAAAGAACTCACTTCCCCCTTCTCCCCATCACTAAGGATCCATTCAATATACAAAGAGCACTTTGCATGGGGACTTCAATCCAGCCCATGCTGGGCTTCAGTAAATATCCCTATCATCTCCTCCTTAGAGGAGGTATGTTCTGGATACTTCTCATAGTGCCTTCTATAAGTTGTTTTCTGTTCTTTTTTGTTCTTATATGTGATTCCCTTTTAAAAAAGGGATCATTAAAAGCCTTTCTCTAGGCCTCCTTGCTCTTGGTATAGAATTAAATAGGAGAGGATGAAATAAGTCTGAAAGAAGAGGGATTAGAAAGGAAGAAGCCAGGTAGGATGATGATGATGATGATGATGATGATGATGATGATGATGATGATCACAATCACAACAATAATAATAATGGCACTTATCTAACACTTTAAGGCATGCAAAATGCTTTTACAAATATTATCTCATTTAATCCTCTCAGCAATCCAGGGAGGTAAGTACTATTATCATCTCCATTTGGCAGATGAGGAAGCTAAAGCTAAAGATTTAAGTAATTTGCCTAGAGCCACTTACATGAGCATTAAGTATTGAGGCACATTTTGAAAGATTTTAGGTTTTCCTGACTCAAAATCCAATGAGTGCTCTATCCACTGTACCAAGAACTTACCTTCTCATCTAACAGCTCTTTTCCTCTAGGGAGACAGCGATTCTTCAAAAACATCATCTCATTAATATCATCCCTTTAAGGCAAATGTGTGGAAGATGTTATTATGCTATTTCTCTTGATGAGAAATTGAGGCATGGCTCAGAAAGTGATCTTCAATTAAGTCAGTGGCAGATCTGGGAGGATATCCTTGCTCTTTTTATACTCAGTCTTTATCTATATTTCACTATTTCTTTGCATTTCCAGTACTTTATTTTAACATGGTGGTTTAGGAATCAGTTTTGTTGTTGTTGAGTATTCACTTTCTGCATTAATGTATATAAAAGGGAGCATTGAGACAGACTACTTTCTATACTGGGGTGCACACTCTCTTTTCTTTCCCCTTTTCCCAGCTTTCCTACTTCCCTTACTCCATCTTCCTGTCCTGTCTCCCTTTCTCCTACTTCATTTTATTCTGCTGTAGAACAGTGTCAGAAACAGTTCTCTTTGAGAACTCTATTACTTAATTGACCAATTTATACAACAAGGTATCCTATGAATGTTAACAATAATATTTATTTTTATTTCATAGAGATCACCTTTTCCTTTTGTGTTTTCTTAAGGCAAAAGGAGCTAGATAACTGTATGCTTTAAAACTAATAGAATCAAAAATTGAATTGCAAAATTGATTGCTTTACCATCTTGTCTCTTGGGATGAATATATTACAAAAGCATAGAATTATTCTCACCACCAAATGTACTCCTGCATAGTTTTAGTGGCTTATCTAGCTCTTTAAGTAGAAGCCAATATTATACTAAACCACACTCTAAGGCCTATCAGACAATGTCAACATAGTCAACAACATAGTGTGTGTGTATTTGTGTGTGTGTGTGTGTGTGTGTGTGTGTGTGTGTATGTATACAGACAGCTATGGGTATTTAAATAGGCAGTCAAGATAATAATCATTATAAAATAATAACTACTACTTACAGAGTGCTTTGAGGTATATAAAGCACTTTATATATATTATCTCATTAGAGCTTCATAATAACTCTGGTTAAGTGCTATTATTATTCCAGTTCTACAGAGAAGCTGAAAATTTGGTAAAGGAAGAGAATTGTTCATGCTTACTAGGAATTAAGGCTACAGTTTCTTCTCAATTATAAACCTTGTATTTATTTCTTCTTAAGAGACCTAGAAACTAGTTGTGATTTTCTAGAACTACAATTAACACAATTTCTGTGTATATTCTATGTATATATCTGTTTAAGCAAATATTTTTACACTGCTTAATGACTTTTGCATGATTCTTGACTGTGCCAGGAGGATGCTTGCTATGGTGATTTTCAAATCAAAATCCTCCTGAGTTGTAAATTAACTCTACCCTGTCTTGAATAATCCCAATTTTAATTTAGTTTAATGGAATTAAAATTTTGTTTTATGTACTCTGTGCTAGGCACTAGGGAAGACACAAAGTTTAGCTTATAGCATCACAAACTCAGAATGCAAAGAGACCTTAGGAAGCAATCACTGCTCTCATGAGCCTATGATCTAGCAAGAAGATATGATACTTAGAAAAAAATACAATACACAAAAATGCATCCTCCATACATAAGAGTGATGTAAAACAAAGTGATCTGTGAAGATAGAGGAGCAATCTTCCTTATGCATATGACTATTAGGCAAAAGCTTTACAGAAGAGGTGTTATTTCAGTTGGATTTTAAAAGGTGGATAAAAATTCAGCAGGCTGTGAGATTAAGGAAGAGATATTTTAGGAATGAAAAAATAAACAGTGTTAAGAAATAGCAAGTAGGTGGAAAAGTACAGGGAAACTGAATAGTTCAACTTGACTGGCCCAGAAAGTGTATAGAAGGGAGAAGTATGAAAAAATCTGGAAAGATATGATATTACTAGACAGTGGAGTGCCTTAGATGCCAGACCAATAAGTTGGAACTTATATACAATATGGAATGATAATAGAGTTTTGAGCAGAGAAGGGATAAAACTACATAATCTCTACATAATAAAGATTAATATGGTAGGAATCTGAAGGATGAATTGGAATAAGGAGAGACTATGGGTAGAATGTGACATAATAGAAATTGAACTAGAAGAGGACAGATGAGAGCTTTATTGTAGAAATAGACTTTACAGATCTAAGTCTAATTGAGTATGAGAGGTAAGGGAGAAAGAGAAGTCAAATGTTAGAAAATAATAATGCCAAAGATTAATGTAACAAAGTTAGAAAAAGGAGCAGTTTTCAAGAAAACATATGTTAAATTTGAGAGAAAATGAGTTTGAGGAACTAAGGATATATGAACTAGTGATATGCCCTGAGTTTGAGGAACTAGTGATATATACTCTAGGCCTTTTGAGATAATTACTGGATTTAGAGTCTGAAGGAGGATGTGGGTTCATAATAGCTTAGTTTTTAATTATTAGTCTTTCCAATATGTGTGAGGCTTCAAGGACCCCTGATTTCCAAAAATCCATTCCAGTTTTAAATATCTGATGCTCTGATTCTATGAAGTACTTGAGTCACAGAGTAAAGTACTCTGAAAAGACCAAGTAATAAGACTTCAAGTTGTTGATGGAGAAGATGAATCAAGTGAATATTTCTTAAGTATCTACTATATGGCTGGGACCGTGCTAAGTGCTAGGATACAAGAATGGAAATGGATAGTAGACTTAAAGCTGCTTTGTGTATTGTGAGATTATGGTGTGTCTCACTCTGCCCTGTGCTACATCTAGGAACCATTTAGATTCTGATTTCTCTAGTTTCATATTCCAGAATTTAATTGGTGGAACTGTGGAATGAACATCAACCTATGTGATGCTAATGCCTTTGAGATGTTGGACCTGCTGAATGAAATGCTGCATCCCTGCAATACATATGCCTTTTCTTGTTGACTTTATTATGTTCTTATTTAATTTACCTAAACTACTCACTATAGCAATGTTCCTTTTCCACTGAGGAAAAGTTACACACAAAACGGGACCAAGGGGAGGTAGGGAAAAAGTATATATAGCAAGTACATGGGAGCCAAGTCAGAGAGAGGATGAATTCTACTGCTCGACTGGATATGAATTCTGAAGAGAAGTGACATATGATCATGGATGGAGTGTTGGGTCAAATGATCATGGTCTTTACTGTACCTAGAAGACAATTTAGATGATTCTACACACATTTAAATTTTGATCAGAATAATAAATAGAAATTCAATAAAAACCATTATATATTCAGGAGACCAAAAATTTAAAGTAGCTTAGAATCAGAATGGGGAGGTAGGAATTTCAAAGAAGATAATCATTGAAGAAAGGGAAAAAAAGTGAGAGTAAACTTGAAATTTGAGGTAGGAAAGAAAGAAGAAAAACTTAACATTGCAATTGTTATGCAAATCTACTATTGAATACTGTCATCAAAAAAGATTGGCAGAGTTAAAGCACCAAATCTATTTCTGTTCCCCATTATAAGTGTATCTGAAGCAGGATCCTGATTCAATTGACTGCACAAATCTGTATATATTCCCTCAGTACCTAAAGCTTATGTCCATGGATTGTTATGCGTCAGTTTCCCTGCCTCAGTTCCCTTGAATTGTTCTGCCTCAGTTTCCCTGAATTGTTCTGCCTCAATTTCCTTGGTGGCAACCACCCCCTTCCTGGCCATTAGGACTGAGATAATTAAGGCTTTGGAGCTCTGGTCACTCTAGCATTCCAAAGAGTCATAAAATTCCAGTTGGCTTATCTCAAATGCTTGGGAATCTCCTGGGCCCATACTTCTTGTCTCCTAGCTTCTTCATTCCCAACTTATCAGAATTTATAATCCTTCCTTCTTCACCCCCAACCTGTCAGAATTAAAAAGTTGTTATGGTCCTTCCTGGAATTTCCACTCTACCAGTGCTTTGCGCCATCTCCCCCACACACACTTCTTGCCTTTGTTTCCCTGATCGCTGGAGCCCTATAAAAGTCTCTAGAATTACTCACTCATTGCTGGATGCTTTGAGACAAGAGTCCAATCCAGCCAGCTGACTGTGGCTATGGCTAGTATGGCTGCCAATCCAACTTCTCCACTATTAAAATATTAAAAACCTTTAATCTCTGTCTTGCCTTACTTTCTCTGGCATTACAGGATTAGAATTCTTTTTCTTTTGTTGTTGTTGTTGTTGTTATACTTGTACATTCAACTTAAAAAAAATTTCCTTATAGATTAGAAGGGAAGCAATAAATTGGGAAAACATTTTTACATTTAAGGGTTCTGATAAAGGCCTCATTTCTAAAACATATAGAGAATTGACTCAAATTTATAAGAATTCAACCCATTCTCCAATTGATAAATGGTCAAAGGATATGAAGACAATTTTCAGATGATGAAATTAAAAGCATTTCTAGTCATATGAAAAGGTGCTCCAAATCACTATTGATCAGAAAAATGCAAATTAATACAACTCTGAGATACCACTACACACCTGTCAGATTGGCTAAGATGACAGGAAAAGATAATGACAGATGTTGGAGGGGATGTGGGAAAAAGGGGACACTGATACATTGTTGGTGGAACTGTGAACGGATCCAACCATTCTGGAGAACAATTTGGAACTATGCTCAAAAAGTATCAAACTGTGCATACCCTTTGACCCAGCAGTGTTTCTATTGGGCCTATATCTCAAAGAGATCTTAGGGAAAGGGCCCCACATGTGCAAGAATGTTTGTAGCAGCCCTTTTTGTAGTGGCTAGAAACTGGAAACTGAATGGTTGCCCATCAATTGGAGAGTGGCTGAATAAATTATGGTATATGAATGTTACAGAATATTATTGCTCTGTAAGAAACGACCAACAGAACGATTTCAGAGAGACCTGGAGAGACTTGCATGATCTGATGATGAGTGAAGTGAGCAGAACCAGGAGATCATTATACACAGCAACAAGACTATATGATGATCAGTTCTGATGGAAGTGACAATGAAATGCTTGATGCTAGTTCCAATGGTCTTGTGATAAAGAGAGCCATCTACAACCAGAGAGAGGACTATGGGAACTGAGTATAGATCACAATATAACATTCCCACTTTTTTGGTTGTTGTTCACTTGCATTTTGTTTTCTTATTCATTTGCTTTCCTTTTTGATCCAAGTTTTCTTGTGCAACAAGAGAATTGAATAAATATGGGGGGAAGCTATGTGGCACAGTGGATAGACTACCAGCCCTGAAGTCAGGATTTCCTGAGGTCAAATCTGGTCTCAGACACTTAAGTCTTCCTAGCTGTGTGACCTTGGGCAAGAAACTTAACCCCAATTGCCTCAGCAAAAAAAATTGCATAAATATGTTTACACATGTTGGATTTAACATATATTTTAACATGTATAACATATATGGAATTGCTTGCCATCTAGGGGAGAGGATGGGGGGAAGAAGGGGTAAATTTGAAACACAAGGCGTCAATGTTGAAAAATTATCCATGCATATGTTTTGAAAATAAAAAGATTTAAAAATAAAATAAACATATTTCTTCATGAATCGTTTTGGGAGAAAAAAATCAGAGCAAAAGGGAAAAACCACAAGAGAGGAAAAAGCAGAAGAAAAAGAAAAAAAGTGGAGGTAGCATGTGTTGATTTACATTCAGTCTCTATAGCTCTCTCTCTGGATAGCAATGGCCTTTTCCAAAGTTTATTGTGATTGCCTTGGATCACTGAACCACTGAGAAGAAACAAGTCTGTCATAGTTGATCATCACACAATCTTGCAGTTATTGTGTACAATGTATTTCTGGTTCTTCTTGTTTCACTCAGCATCAGTTCATGTGAATCTTTCCAGGCCTTTCTAAAATCAGTTTGCTTATTATATTTTATAGAACAATAAGCTTCCATTACTTTCATATATCATAACTTATTCAGCCATTCTTCAGTTGATGGGCATCTATTCATCATCTACTCGTTTTCCAATTATTTGCCACTACAAAAAGAGCTGTTAAAACATTTTTGCACATGTGGGTCCTTTTCCCTCTTTTTTTTATTTCTTTGGTATACATGTCCAGTAGTGACACTGCTATATCAAAGGGCATGCACAGTTTAATAGCCTTTTGGTCAAAGTCATGGATTAGAATTCTGGCTTTGCTACTTTGCATGATCTTGGGAAAATTATTTTCCCTCCTAGGGAAAATTGTTTTGCCTTATCTGTAAAGTGAGAAAATAGAGCTGGTGACCTTCAAGGTCTTTTTTTAGCTCTGATTCTTTTGAATAATAACTGACATTTATATTATACATCATATATGGTAATCTATTTGAGGCTCACAACAACCCTATGAATTACATTACTATCTATAGTTTACCAATAAGGAAACTGAAGTCCAGAGATATAAAGCAATCTGCCTATAATCACAAAATTAATTAAATATTAGAAGTGGAATTTGGATTCAGTACCACTCCAAAAATGGAACTATAGACACTACAACATTCTGCCTCCTTATTCCACATACCACATTGGGTTTGGAGGTAGAGATGAAGAAAATGGAGGACAAAGTCAGAAAAGACCCTAGTGGCAATTTGTACTCACATAAAAGTGAGGGCAAAAGAAAAAAAAAACAGCTTTTAAGAGTACAATTACCATTGTATTCTTAAATTTGAGTCCACTCTCCAGAGCAGTCTTTTGTGTTCAGGGGGTTATTGGGCCCCCAGTTTGATTGGAAATTTCATAGTAACTACTGTTCTTGAAATACCTTTTCAATGAATTCCCTCTTCTAAAAGTTAATTGAGGTTACTAACAGATGATAATTAATGCAAAGCATACTATTGTGGTTTTGTGAACTAGAATATTAGAAACTTCATCCCCTCAGGAGTTTTCCTAGAATTGTAAAGAGAAAAGGACTCAGTTGCAGTTTGAGGATTTAGCCCACCAGTTTGAACAGGAGTTGGGAAAGTAGCCTCAGAGGTAATATTATAGATTTAACATTAAACCTGTATGATTTATCTATATTTCCTATAGCAGGCTCTTTAAGAGCACAGATAAGTGGTGAGGGTGGAAGAAAATAGGAATAGTCAGGTTGTTAAAAAGGCAAAAAAAAAAAAAAACCAAAAATAGCATGATGGCAAAAAAAAAAAAAAAAGACTACCAAGAGCTACATCTGCTGAAGGTGGATTTTTTTTTTTAATCCAGCAAAATCTACTACAGCTTCAGTCTACCACCTTTAAAGCCAAAGGGTCTTTGGATATGAGGGGGATGTTATTTTCCCTAACGACATTTATAATTTGACAGCAAAATCAGCTTCATACATGGAAATCTGAAGGTATTCAAGTTCCATTTCCATGGGTCCAATAGTGGCAGATGAATGTGATAGGACTAAAACGTGCCAAATAGAAAACTTGACTTACCTGTCAGATATCAAGTCATTTAAATTAGTATAGAGAAAAGTAAGATGAATGTTAATAGGGCTGATGAAATTTATCAAAAACTTGAATATTTTAGAAAAAAACTACTTGTTTCAAGATATAATGTATCAATCTGTGACAAGATATAAAATAGTGTGAATGAATTTCAAGCTACTCTAAGTTCTTATTTTATCCAAGATAAAAATAAAATAAAGAACCACATGTGGTGAAGGGACATCCCACATGGAAACAGATCGGGTATGTGATCTGTGACCTCCAAGCCTTTTACAATTAATGTAACAACCCTAAAAATGGCTTTTTAACAATCTGATAAGATGTTTCCTACTCAAACATCTTGGAAACTACTTCCCAACATGCATTCTCTGCTTATTCATCATGGAACTTAAGGCTACCTGTACTTTCTATTATCACCTTTCCAAATTCCAAACAGCTTTCCAATCTTTTATAATCTCATCTTTTCTAAATATGTGCTATACATATGATCTATGCCACTTAACTTAGAAAATCACAAATTAAGTTTAGCAATGTTGTACTTCCAATGCCAAGATGGCAAATTGTGGAAGGAACCCTCTGAAGCCTTCCCAAATTCTCCTCTAAACAATTAAAAAACCATCTCAGAATTGACCTTGGAGCAGAGAAGAGTTTATCAGTATGACAGGAAAATTCTGTCTCTTTGGGGTTGGAAGGGAGTGAAGTTCAAGAGCAGCAACGGTAGCCAATCTCACAGTAGGGGGCTGGCAGCAATTCTGGTTCAATCCATCAGCAAGTTCCTACCCTCCTGCAAACCAGGAGCCCGCAGGGCAAAAAAGCATCTGATTAATGCAGCAAGGCTGCACCTAAGGCTCCTACTAACTATCCCTTGCAGAAGGCACTAGACAAACTTTAACTCCATTGCTCATCAGTAGTGAAGTATTGGATGAAAAATAAAAGGGATGAATTCACCACCAACTAAGAGGAATTACATGCCAAGAAACTTGACAATCTGAATGAAATGAATATCTACAAAAATAAAAATTACTGAAATTAATAGAAGAAATAAAATACCTAACCTAATCTTAGAAAAAGGAAATTGAACAAGCCATCCATGAACTGCTTAAGAAACACCCTCCCCCTCACCCCCTGCCAGGACCAGATGGATTCACAAGTGAATCCTACCAAACATGCAAAGAACAATTAATTACAATACTATATAAACTAGTTGGACAATAGGAGGAATCCTACCAAATTCTCTTTACAGAACAAATATGGTGTTGGTGCCTAAAGTAGGAAGATCCAAAACAGAGAGAAAATTATAGATCAATTCCCTGAAAAATATTGAGACAACAATTTTAAATAAAATGCTAATAAAGAGATTGCAGCGATATAACACAAAGATCATACACTATGACAGGTGGGATTTATAACAGGCATGAAGGGCTGGTTGAATATTAGGAAATCTATCAGCACAATCATCCATATCAGTAACAAAATTAACAGAAATCACATGATTATGTCAACTGATACAGAAAAGGCCTTTGACAAAACACAACACCTATTCCTATAAAAAACATCAGAGCATAAAAATAAATAGAAGTTACCTTAATATGATAAGAAATATTTATCTAAAACTATGAGCAGGAATTATCTAGAATAAAATAAGCTAGAAGCTTCCCATGCAATCAGAGAGTGAAGCAAGGATGCCTATTATCATCTCTATTATTTAATATTGCCCTAGAAATGTTAACTATAGCAATAAGATAATAAAACAAATTAAAAGAATTACAATAAGCAATGAGGAAACAAAACTATCATGATATGATGTTATACTTAGAGAAATCAACTAAAAAAACATTATTAACTTCTGCAAAGTTGCAGATTATTAAAAAATAAATGTAAATCATAAGATTTTCTACACATTATCAAGAAAATCCTGCATTAAGAGAGAGAGAAATTCCATTTAAAATAATGGTAGATAGATACTTGAGAATCTACTTGCCAAGACAAACCCAGTAACTATATGAATACAACTATAAAACAATTTTCACCCAAATATGAGAACTAAACAATTGGAAAAATAGTAACTTCTCACGAGTAGGCTGAACCATTATAATAAAAAGGGCAATTCTACTTAAATTAATCTACTAATTTAATACCATACCAATCAAACTAACAACAATTATATTATAGAAATAGAAAAATAATAACAATTCACCTAGAAGAACAAAAATTCACAAGGGAATCAATGGGAAAAAATGTAACAGAAGGTGATCTAGCTGTACCAGATCTGAAACTATATGATAAAATAATCATTATCAAAACAAGATTCAAAGGGGTTCCTAATTTACAACAAAAGGTGATACCACAAGAAAATTAAGAGAGCATGACATAGTTTTATCTGTCATATTTATGTATCAGGGAGGAATTTAGGACCCAGGAAGATCTAGAAAGCATTACAAAATGTAAAACAGATAATTTTGATTATATAAAATTAAAAAGCTTTTGCACAAACAAAACCAATGCCACCAAAATTATAAAGAAAACAGAAAGCCAGGAGAAATTTTATATTACTAATCTGTCTTATTTATTTTATTTTTATCCAATTCCATGTAAAAACTTTTTAACTTTCTTTCTTTAAATTTTGAATTTCACATTATTTCCCTCCTTCCCTCCTCCACCCCAATTGAGAAGTCCAGCAGATTACACATTCTGGTTTTACTGTGTTTTACATTTCCATAGTCATTCTATAAATGAAAACAGACAAAAATCTCCAAGAAAAAAATAAAGAAAAAGTACCTTTGATCTGCATTCAAGCTCTACCAGTTGTTTCTCTGGAAATAGACAGCACCTTTTGTCATAAGTCCTACAGAATTATCTTAGTTCATTGTTTCGCTGAGAATACTAGTAGATTATTATACAATATTGGTGTTGCTGTGTACCATATTCTTCTAGTTCTTTTCATTTCACTTTGTATTAGTTCATATAAGTCCTTCCATATTTTTTTCTGAATACTGTCTATTCATATTCTTCGGCCATTTATAAATTGAAGAATGGCTCTTATTTTTCTCTATGTTTGAGAAAGTCTATCAGAGAAACACACTGTAAATTCCCCAATGTTCAGGAAAAAAAAATGAAAGCCCTCTGTAAGCTGGAAAAAATGTTCTAAATCACTATTGATTAGAGAAATTAAAATTAAAGCAATTTTGAGGTAACACCTCACACCTATCAGATTGGCTAATATGACAAAAACAGGAAAATATCAGATATTGGAGAGAATGTGGACAAACTGGTACACTAGCATATTCTCCATTTTGGAAAGAATTTGAGACTGCCCAGAAGACTATAAAATTGTGCATACCTTTTCATTCAGCAATATCACTGCCAGGTCTATAACTATAACCTTCAAAAAAAGGGAAAATGACTTATTTGTACAATTTTGTGGTGACTAAAAATTGGAAATTGAAGGGATGCTCATTAATTGGGGAATGATTAAACAAGGTATGATATATGATTGTGATGTAATATTATTGTATTATAAAAAAGACAAATGGAATATTTTCAAAAATAAAACAGGAAAAGATTGACATGAACTGATGCATAGTGAAGGGAAGAGAGCCAGAACATTGTACATAATAACAGCAATATGAATTGATGAAGAATTATGAATGAATTAACTATTCTTAGCAATACAATGATCCAAGACGATCTCAAAGGACTAATGATGAAGCATAATCTGCCTTCAGCAAAATAACTGATATGATTTGAATACAGATTGAAGTTGCTATTTTTCATTTTCTTTCTTTAATTTTTTTAATCTTTTATTTGAGTCTTTTTGTAAAAAGGATTAATATGGAAATGTTTTACATAATTATACATGTATAACCTATATCTGATATCTGATTGCTTAATGTCTGGGGAAGTTGGGAGAGAGGATAGAATTTGGAAAACTTCAAATACAAATGTTTAAATATTTTAAAATAAATGAATAAAACACCATCTACTTTAAAAATATTATCTATATTGCATTATTTATTTACTTAAAAAACTTTTTCAATTACATTTTAATCTGGTTTCTGACTGAACTCAGGAGTTTGGGAGCCACTTACGCCTGTCTCAGTTAGTTTAACGATTCTGGTCTATACCACATCATTTAATTACTTAATCATTTAGTTACTGTCTTATATCATTTTCTAATTGTTCTACGTGTACAAGTCCTCTCTCTCCCACCAGACTGGAATCTGTTAAAGAGAAGGCACTGTTACAAATATTTTTCTTATATTCCTGTAATCATGGGATGGATGGAAATCATATTATTATGATCTGGTATGTAAGCAAAGACTAATAATTGCACACATAAGTATGCAATAAAATGATTTTTTTTTGCATTTACCTGAAATTTTAGACCTATACATACTATGAGACACTGATATATGTTGTACCATGGAAATTCAGTAATTGCCCCATTGTCTGCAGAGGGTAAACCACTATTTCCAGGAATTTCTTAAGTATAATTTATTTTATAAATCAACCATTTTATAGTGACAGGAAAATTGGATCAGCATTTTAAAATGGACTACTTAACTTTAAGACTAATAGCACCGTTTGAGGCTGAAGCATCAAGGAGGTTCAAGAATAGAGTGTGGGACATGTAGCTAAAACAACCTTAGATCTGGCCTAACTAATTAATTTTTAATACACATAGCTTTATGAATCATGTTAGGAGAGAAAAATGAGAACAAAAGGGAAAAACCATGGGAAAGAGAAGGAAAAAAAACACATAAAGAAGAAATGAACATAGCATGTGTTGATTTACATTCAATCTCCATTGTATTTTTTCCTGAATGCAGAGGGCATTTTCTTTCCAAAGTGTATTGGGATTGCCTTGGATCACTGAACCACTGAAAAAAAATCAAGTCTTTCATACTTGATCATCACACATTCTTGCTGTTATTGTGCACAATGTATTCCTGGTTGTGCTGCTTTGCTCAGCATCAGTTCTTGTAAATTTTTCCAGGCCTTTCTAAAATCAGCTTGTTCATCATTTTTTACAGAGCAATAATGTTCCATTCCCTTCATATATCACACCTTATTCAGCCATTCCCCATTTGATGGCCATCTACTCATTTTCCAATTCTTGCTACCATAAAAAGTGCTGTTACAAATATTTTCACTCATGTGGGTCGTTTTCCCTCCTTTTTAAGTAGGATACAGACTCAATATTGTAACTTCTGGATCAAAGGTTATGCATAATTTTATACCCCTTTGGGCATAGTTTCAATTTGCTCTCCAGACTAGTTGGATTATTTCACAACTTCACCAACAATTCATTAGTGCCCTATTTTCCCCCACATCCCTCCAAAATTTATCATTGGCTTTTCCTGTCATCTTAGTCAATCAGAGATGTAAGCTGACACTTCAGAGTTGTTTTAATTTGCAATTCTCTAATCAATAGTGATTTAAAGCACTTTTCATATGACTATAGATGGTAATTATGTCATTTGAAAATTGTCTATTCATATCCTTTGACCATTTATCAACTGGGGAATGACTTGTATTCTTATAAATTTGACACTATTCTTTATATATTTTACAAATGAGACCTTTATCAGAAATTTTCCCTCCATCTTTATATTTCCCTTTTAATCTTGTTTCTGTTGATTTTATTTATACAAAACCTTTTTAATTTAATGTAATCAAAGTTGTTCATTTTGCCTTTCATAATGTTCTCTAATTTTTCTTTTGTCATAAAATTCTCCCTTCTCCAAAGATCTGATAGGTAAATTATCTCTTATTCTTCTGATTTGTTTATGATACTATCCTTTATATGCAAATTATGTACCCCTTTTGAGCTTATTTTGGTATGGGGTGTGAAATGCAGACCTAAGCCAAGTTTGTGACATAAATTTTTTTTTTACAGTTTTCCTGGCAATTTTTGTCAGATAGTGAATTCTTATCCCAGAAGCTGGAGTTTGAGAACTTATCAAATACTAGATTACTATAGGCCTTGCTTATTGTGTCATGTGAATCTATTTCTTAGGTAATATCAAATGATTTTCATAACTGCTACTTTATAATATAGTTTAATGTCTAACACTGCTAAGCTACCATCCTTGGTATTTTTTTGTCCATTAATATTCTTGGCCTTTTGTTTCAGATGAATTTTGTTATTATTTTTTCTAGCTCTACAAAATAATTTTTGGCAGTTTGATTGGTATGGTATTGAACAAATAGAATTGCTATTTTCATTATTTTTGTTCGGCCTACCCATGAGCAATTAATATTTTTCCAAATGTTTAAATCTGACTTTATTTGTGTGAGAAGTGTTTTGTAATTCTGTTCACATAGTTCCCGGGTTTGTCTTGGCAGGTAGAAACCCAAATATTTTATTTTGTCTACAGTTAATTTAAATGGAATTTATCTTTCTATCTCTTGCTGCTGGGCTTTGTCAGTAATAGTGGAAATGCTAATGATTTGTGTGGGTTTATTTCATATCCTGAAACTTTGCTAAAACTGTGAATTGTTTCCAGTAGGTTTTTGGATGATTTTCTAAGATTCTCTTAGTACATCATCATATCATCTGCAAAGAGTGATAGTTTTATTTCCTCATTGCCTATTCTAATTTCTTTTTCTTTTCTTATTGCTAAAGTCAACATTTTAGTACAATGTTGATAATAGTGATGATAATGGGCATCTTTGTTGCACCTCTGATCTTTTTGTGAATGCATCCAGCTTCTCTCCATTGCAAATAATGCTCACTGTAGGTTTTATATAGATACTGCTTATTATTTTAAGGAAAGCTCCCTTTTCTCTATGTTCTCTAGTGTTTTTTAAAAGGAATGGGTGCTGTATTTTGTCAAAAGCCTTTTGTGCATCTATTGAAATTATCATATGATTTCTGTTGGTTTTGCTATTGATACGGCCAATTATGGTAATCGTTTTTCTGATACTGAATCAGCTTTGTATTCCTGGTATAAATGCCACTTGGTCATAGTGTATTATCCTGCTGATAAATTGCTATAACCTCTTTGCTAATATCTTATTTAAAATTTTTGCATAAATATTCAATAGGGAAATTGGTCTATAATTTTCTTTTTCTGTTTTGGCTCTTCTTGGTTTACATATCAGTACCATATATGTGTCATAGAAGGAATTTGGCAGGACTTCTTTAGCTATTTTTCCAAATAGTTGACATAGTATTAGAATTAATTGTTCTTTAAATGTTTGGTAGAATTCACTTGTAAATCCATCTGGCCAGATTCTTTTCTTAGGAAATTCATTGATAGATTATTCATTTTCTTTTTCTGAAATGGGACTATTTAAGTAATTTATTTCTTCTTCTATTAATCTGTACAATTTATATTTTTGTAAATATTCATTAATTTTGGTTAGATTGTTTGATTTGCTGCCACACAGTTGGACAGAATAGGTCCTAATTATTGCTGTAATTTCTTTTTCATTGTTGGTAACATTTTTGATTTTCATTTTTGATGCTGGCAATTTAGTTTTTTTTCTTTCCTTTTTCTAATCAAATTAACCAAAGGTTTATCTATTTTGTTCGTTTTTTCTTCATAAAACCATCTCCTAGTTTTATTAATTAGTTCAATAGTTTTCTTGGTTTCAATTTTACTAATCTCTCCTTTGAATTTCAGAATTTCTAATTTTGTATTTATTTGGGTTTTTTTTTAATTTGTTCTCTTTCTAGATTTTTTAGTTGCATTCCCAATTCACTGATCTCCTCTTTCTCTATTTTATTCGTATAGCTATTAAGAGATGTAAAATTTCCCTTATAAACTGCTTTGGCTGCACCCCATAGATTTTAGTATGTTGTCTCATTATGGTCATTCTCTTGGATGAAATTACAGAATTTATATGATTTATTGTTTGCCTCACTCATTCTTTAGAATTAGATTCTTTAATTTCCCATTAGTATTTAGTAGATGCATGTGGTCTGAAAAGGAAGTATTTACTATTTCTGCCTTTCTGCATTTGATTGTGAGGTTTTTGTGCCCTAATACATGGCCAATTTTTGCATAGGTGCCATGTCCTGGCCAAGAAAAATGTGTATTCCTTTCTGTCTATTCAATTTTCTCCAGTGGTATCTATTATATCTAGATTTTATAGGATTTTATTAGCCTCCCTAGTTTCTTTCTTGTTTATTTTGTGGTTAGATTTGTCTGATTCTGAGAGGGAAAGGTTGAGGACCCCTAATATAGGTTTACTATCTATTTCTTCCTGTAGCTGGCTTAATATCTTCTTTAGGAATTTTTAGCTCTTCCACTTGGTACATATACATATAATAGCATTACTACTTCATTATTTGTGGTATCCTTTATCATGATGTACTTTCCTTGCTTATCTCTTTTATTTAGATTTATTTTTAACTTTTGCTTTATCTGAGATCAGAATGGCTTTGTTTGTTTGTTGTTTGTTTTTTTAACTTCAGCTGAAGCATAATAAATTCTGTTCAAGGCTTTTACCTTTACTTTGTAGGTGTGTCTCTGTTTCAAATGTGTTTCTTATAAACAATATATTGTAGGATCTTGTTTTAATCCGCTCTGCTATTAGCTTCAATTTTATGGGAGAGTTCATCCCATTTACATTCACAGTTATGATTATCAGCTTTGTATTTCCTTCCATTCTATTTTCTCCCCTGTGTATAATTTTGTTCTATTTTTCCCTCTGTCCTTAGTTATTTTTTTTTACTCATCCCCTCCTACATCCTTATTTTTCACCACCCTCCCCCCTTCTTTTACATTTTTATTTTAGTATTTCTGCCCTCCCTTCTAACAAGATCCTCCCTTTTCTTTCCTCTTTCTGCTCCTAATTCTTTATAGGGTTAGATAAATTTCTATACCTAACAATGATTGTTATTCCCTCTTTGAGCCCAAACTGATAAGATCAAACTTTATACAATGCTCATTCCCCTTCCTTTTCCCCTCCATTGTAATAGGTCTTTTGTGGCTCTTCATGTGATCTAATTTGTCCTCTTCTCCCAGTACAATCCATTTCCCACTCCTTAATGCCTTTTTTCTTTGATGTCACACATCACAATCTGTTTATATCATCATCAATCCATGTGATGCCACTCTCTGTCTGCCCCATTAATATATACAGTTCTCAAGAGTTTTTCTATCTTGGGATATAAACAATTTAACCTTTAAATAATATATATATATTTTCCCTATTTGCCTTTCTATGCTTCTCTTGAGTCTTATGTTTGAAGATTGAATTTTCTGTTTAGTTTTGTTTTTTTCAATAGAAATGATTTAAAGTCTCTTATTTCATTGAAGATCCATTGCCTCCTCTGAAAGATGATGATCAATCTTGCTGAATAGTTAATTCTTGGTTGTAACCCCATGTTCTTTGCCTTTTGGAATATGGTATTCCAGGCACTCCAATTCTTTCTTTTAGCAGCTGCCAGGTGCTGAGTAATCCTGACTGTTGCCCCTTGATATTTAAATTGTTTTTATCTGACAGCTTGCAGTATTTTTACCTTGAGATTGTAATTCCGGAGCTTTACAACAAAGTTCCTTGGGGTTTTCTTTGTGGAACCTCTTTCAAAAGGTGGTCAATGGATTCTTTCAATGACTATTTACCACTCTGTTTCTAGAATATTAGGACAATTTTTCTTGATGATCTCTTGAAGAATGCTATACAGGCTCTTTTTTTGGTCATGGCTTTCAGGTAGACCAATAATTTTTTAATTGTCTCTCCTGAATCTGTTTTCTAGGTCAGTTTTTCTAGTGGGGTATTTTGCATTTTCTTCCATTTTTTCATTCTTTTTAGTTTGTTTAATTGATTCTTGATATCATAGTCATCAGCTTTTATTTGTTGTGTTGTAGTTTTTAATGTATGATTTTCTTCAGTTAGTTTTTGTATCTCTTTTTCCATTTGATTAACTCTACTTTTCAAGGTGTTGCTTTCTTCAATGGACTTTTTTTTGGCATTTGCCCAATTGTATTTTTTTTTAACGAATTGCCTTCCTTTTCCCAGCTGTTGACTCTTTCTTGCTTACCTTTCATCTTTTTTTCATATTTTTCTTCTTCCTCTCTTATTTTCCTTGTAAAGTGTTTTTATGAGCACTTCCATGAAGCCTTTTTG
>JAJPUD010001511.1:378802-427949 GCA_023553655.1 Myrmecobius fasciatus | reverse complement strand
CTCCTGGTTCCACCCTCTGGGGCCAAGCAGAGTACCCTAAATCCCTCTTCCACATGACAATCTTATGAGTCTTTGAAGCTAATTATCTCCCACCAGATTCTTCTCTTTAGGCTAAACGTTCCTAATACTTTGAACCTTTCCTCACATGACATAGACTAGAGACTCTCCACCCTTCTAGCTCCTCTCCTTTCTATGCTCTCCAGCATATCAGCATCCTCCCTAAATTCCAGTACCCATTAAAACCTTGGTGAATTTGATCTTGGGAGTTGTAACAACAATCAGTGAAATAGAATATAGAGAAATGTAGCAGAATATAGAAAAGAGCCCTCTTGTAACTCAGGGGAGGAAGATTGGAGCCAGCGATGGCTCAAGATTTTTGAGGTGGAAATTCTGGCATGCTATAGACAGAATAATTCACTATCAAAATGAGGAACATAGAAGATATCCTTTAATGGGAATAAGAGAGAGGGAACTAAATACCAAAACATAAGGCATTTTAAGTAGTTTTAAGTCAAGAGGTTTGGGGGAGGAGTAATATAGGGTGATGGTATGTTTCTTTGTAGTTCAGACTATTTTCTAACTTTCCCATTATAAAAAGCCCTATTCAGGCCTTATTCAGGCTATTTTTGTAGTGTAAACAGGCTGACCACCAGTACTAACCTCTTGCTGTTTGCAAAAATAAAATTTAAACTGGATAATAATTGTGCAGATATATAATGTTTTTCCCCTAAATAACATTTTTTGCCCTTGAATTAATTTTTTTTCTAAATTCCTTGTCAGTTAGGAATGGTTAATACCCTGTTCCAATTAAAATGCCATAGAACCAGAAAAACTGCAAATATTGCACACTCTGATGTCACATACTTTAGGGGACAATACTCATAAGAACATTTATTATAGTCTTAAGGCACTTCTATTTTTCTTCTTCAAGAAGTGTGACTAATTAAAACATGTCAGTTATCTTTAAAAAATAAAAATTTAAAAAATGTCATTTGGATTCTTTCTACCAAGTGTCTAATATCTATGCCTTTCATAAACAGCTCATATTTCTGAAGGCTTGCCTTGTCTTTCTAGACTTTTTTCCTATATGGAAAAACAAAGCACCCACTTTGATCCTACCCTCTTCTCTCAGAGTGCTGGATCTGGAGACAAGTAAATGTGGTTTCAAATCTTGTTTTGATATTTACTGTTCCATTCATCTCTCTTTCTTTATCTGTAAAAGGAGGAACACATTACCTACCTCTTGACTGAAATGTGATGGAGTCAAGATGCAAATTGAGGCATAGATATTTTTTAAAGATGGTCACTGTGGGAAATTTTTTTTGCTTAACTATTCACATTTATTCAAAGTACTTTGTTTTTCTTTCTTTCCAAATGGAGGAAAAGGAAATAGGGAAAGAAAATGAATTTTCATTGATTTTTTTCAATTTCATTTCATTTTGAGATAAAATAAATTGAGGGACTGTGATTAGGTTATCTCCTAATATAGTGGGGAATATCTGAAATCCCTTCCAGATTTAAATCTAAAATTTTCAGCCTCACTTAGTTTCTGTTTTTCATTCTTGCCTCTAGGGCTTCAAATTCTGCCCATTCAATGCCACTGACTATCTGACCTTGGTCAAATATTATTCCTGCCTCTGAGACTCATTTTACCATCTATAAAATAAGAGAGATAAGATTCAATAGTATCTAAGGCTCTTTCCAACTTCCAATGCCCCAATCTCTCCTGCTGGATCAATCTTTGCTTTCTCTTCCATTTCGCTTCAAGTCCCAGTTCCAGGAATTCTTCATTGATTATCCTGGCCCATGCTGAGCTCTCCCTTCCCTGAACTCCCATGTGCTGAGAGTCAATTGTAAATGATCAAAATTTTCCTTTTAGTCCTGCCTTCCATTATAATAATTCCATAGTATGATATAAGAAATTAGGGGAGGGTAGAATATTTTACCTGTCAGATTTATGGATAAGGAAAGAATTTGGGACCCAACAAGAGATAAACAGAGCATTACAGGCTGTAAAAATGAATAATTTGGGATTAAATCAAATTAAAAAAGGTTTTGTACAAATAAATCCAAAGCAGCAAATTTTAGAGGGAAATTAGAAACTTGGGAAATAATTTTATTTTCAAAATAAGCAGTTTTCAGAAGAAATCAAAGTTATCTATGGTCATATGAAAAAATGTTCTAAATCCTTTTTGATTAGAGAAATACAAATTAACGCAACTCTGAGGTACCACCTCACACTTGTCAGACTGACTAATATTACAAAAAAGAAAAATAACAAGTGTTGGAGAGAATGTGGGAAAACTGAATTACTAATCTGCCTTTGGAGTTGTGAACTGATCCAAATATTCTGGAGAACACTGGAACTACACTGGAAGGGCTATAAAATTGTACATGACCCAGCAATACCACTACTTTAGGTCTTTATCCCCAAAGAGATCAAAAAAGAAGAAAAAGGACCCATATGCACAAAAATATTTATCAGAGTTCTTTTTGTGTGGTGGCAAGGAAGTAGAAATTAAGATGCCCACCAATTGGGAGACAGCTGGACAAGGGACTGATCCCTGTGATGGGACACTATTGCATCATAAGAAGTGAGGAACAGGATGGTTTCAGAAAAACTTAGAAAGATTTACATGAACTGATACAAAATAAAATGAAAAGAACCAGAAGAATATTGTTCACTTGTATGACAGTAAACAATGCAGTATACCTTGATGAGATGACAAGTTTCAAATTTGTTCCCTTTCATAGATACTAGCACCTAGGTTCAAGTTCAGATGAGAAAAACAGAAGATATGAAACTTAGGTATATGGAGATACCAGTCCAATGCTCAGCTCCACACCAGAGCGTTCTACAACCCTACATCAATGAAGAGGCCCTTGGGGTTGGAGAAGGAACATACATAGCGGGGTATGATCCTCCATCTGTGAGCCAACCAAGCACCCAACCTAGACCACAATGTTGACATAATAGGAGCGGTTTCTCCCCAGTCACAGCTCCAGGGCAGCAAGGACATCTGAGTTCTATAAGAGAGGAAGAAACCATGACTTCTCAATCAGCAGAGGTATCAAGTGCAGGGCCAACTGCAATCCCAATTCAGCCTCTTTTGAGTGCCAAAAAAAAAAAAAAAACAGTGTCAGAAAGGAAGGTGCTCCTGCAATACGTCCTCCCTCATCAGCCATCATTTTCCCCCTCTATAAGAAAGCCCCTCAAGCATTCTTGGGGCTCTTTTGGAGTCCTATTATTTTCTACCCAGTATACCATGCTTTTCTGTACCCAGATCCATGTCACAGGATTATAGGACTTAGAACTGAAGGGAAGTCTAGATGGAGATATGGAAAGAGATAAGCTGAACTAGCCCTTCAAAACTGTTGTTCAGTCTTTTTAGTCATATCTTATCTCATTTGGGGTTTTCTGACAAAAATACTGGAGTGGTTTGCCATTTCTTTTTCCAGCTCATTTTACAGATGAGGAAATTGAGGCAAATGATGACATGAGTTGGTCAGGGTCACATAGCTCATAAGTGTTTGAGGCCAGATTTGAACTCAGAAAGAGGAGGCTTTCTGATTCTGGGTCAGGTACTCTGTGCACTCTGAAGCCACCTAACTGCCTCCAGCCCTTCATAGACCTGCATTGAAGTTAGGTTCTGTCCCTTACTAGCTGTACAACCTCTGAGACTCAGTTTCCTCTTCTGTAAAACAAAGATATGTGGTAAAATTGTGAATAGGTACAAATCATTCTGCAAAGGAATTTGGAATTATGCAAGAAAGTGACTAAAATGTCTCAACTATAATAATATATTGCTTCTTGGAGACATAGGAAGAAAGAGAGGGCATGAGGAAGAAGAGATGACTTGGGAATGATAGAGGCGGCTAGGTAGTGCAATAGATAGGATGTTAGGTCAGGATAAGGAAGACAAGGTTCAAATTCAACCTCAGATGTCTACTATCAGTGTAATCTTGGGAATGTTGCTTGATTTTTGTCTGTCTCCATTTCCTCATCTGCAAAATGAAGATAATGATATTATCTACCTTCCCAGGGCAGTTCGAAGGACCAAATGAAACAATATTTGTAAAGCACTCTGAAAACATTAAAGCTCTATATAAATTCCGATGATCATGGTAATCATAATGATGATGATTATGATGACTATGATGGTGATCATGATGATCATGACAATGATGATGATGATGATGCAGGATGAGTCTAGAATGTACTTCTCCCTTCACCTCTTACAATCCTTTATTTCCTCAAAAACTCAATTAGATTTACTTTCTATATGAGCCATTCTTGGTACATCCATTCCCCAACTGCCTCCCCATCAAAGAAAAAAATACTCCATGTTAATAAGAATGTTAATTAGAAATTATTTTTGTAGTAACTAAAACATAGGAGATATATTGTCTTACCTGATACAATGTAAGCTCTTTAAGGACAGCTAGCAAGTGTCTGAGGCCATATTTGAACTCAGAGAGAGGAGTCTTCCTGACTCCAGGCCAGGTACTCCATGCACTATGGTACCCCTGACTTGTCATTCACTTGTTGTTCATTATGTTTGTGTCACCAGTGACTGGCATATAATAAGAAAGTATCTTTCAAATACTTGATAAATGATTTATCAATTGATTAAAGGGATGATAGATTTTTTAATTGAAAGGGACCTTAGAGATCAACTAATCTGATCTTTTTATTTTACATATGGGGAAACCGAGGCCTAGAAAAGTTAAATAACTTTCAGTGATGGGCAGAGAATATATGGAAGGGATGAGAAAGGAGCAAGTGAACAGAAACCTCCCCATTCCTCTCCTCCCAATTGGAAATTATGTGTCTGTTTCCTCTGTTTTTCATCTCCTTGGAACCCAATAATTCACTAGGGAAACTAGAAAAGAGGGAAAGCCATTAGGACATGGGAAGTTTGGTGGGAAATAACTATGGCAGGGACCCTAGAAGGAGGAATTATTGAGATTGATTCTCTCTGGGCTTCTCCCTGTCAGGTAAAATGCAGCAAGGATAGCCAGTGGTCAGGGAGGAGTCTTTTTCCTATCCAGGTGTGATTTTGTGACCAGGGTAACAGATGAGGAGTGAAAGGACAACATAGCTCTTTCACACATCATCTAGCATCTTTTCAATTAAGGTGACAATTTCCTGATCAGAAGACAGGTTGAAAGCATAAAAGAGTAAATCCTTATTTACAAAAGATCAAGAAGCCCTGAGCAAACAGTCTTTTGCTTCCTGGAACTATAATGAGTAAAAAGAAAAATAAACTGAAACTCTTCTCCCTACCTGAGGGCTGAGTTAGAACCTATCCCAGAGTGATGGCTCTCTTCCCTTGCCTCTCTGTGGCCCAAAACCATTCCTTTGATGGCCCCCTCCACTAGGACTCCTCTGTTGTCCCCAGACACTCCCAAATACATTGAATACTTCCTTAAATGTTCTTCCCAAGCACTGAGTGCCCCAACAGGACAATACTTGGGATAATGATTCTATATATAAAGGCAGGAAGTCAAAAGTGAGGGGAAACTAAAGATGACCCCAGGAATGCTTCCTCAGATCAGAAGTGCCTTCTAAAAATGCTCTTACTCAGGGTAGAGAAACCAAGCTGAGGATCAAGAATTATGGATTCTGATTATTTATCTCAAAGCACTTTTCATAAACCCAGATGGACAGGGAACCGCAAATAGTCCTAGAAGCTAATGTCCAATGTGACTACCCCAAGGGGTCCTGCCTGTGCCCCAGTGTGAATATTCCTAGGAGTATGTGTCCAAGACTCAACATGAATATTCCTTATTAGTGTCTGTCCATTGTCCAGTATGAATAACTGAAGGGTCTGTCCCAGGAATGTTTGCCCACTGTCCAGTGTGAATAGCAAAAGAGAGTGTGGATAACTCAAGGATCTACCCCAATGTGACTAGCTCCAAGAATGTCTTCCCATTGTCTCATGAGTATAACTAGGAGAGAGGGAACTTCTAATTTTTAGCACAACTAAACCCAGTAGTGACTTGCCTAATTCCCAGCATGAATAGCCATCAAAGTCTTCCCAGTATTCCAATGAATGTCCTCATTGGAGTCTACTTAACACAATGTGAATTGCTTTGGAGTATCTGCACCATTCCCACTGTGAATAACCCCATGGGTTTTGCCCATTGTCTAGTACATATAGCCCCTAAATGATCTCCCTAATGTTCAAGGTGAGCAGTACTGATGGTGATCTTTAGATATATGAGGAAGGGAGATTTCTAACCCAGTGCCCAATGTGAATAACTCTGGAGTGTCTGTCCAGTGTCCAGAATGACTAGCTTTGGCAATATCTGTTCAATATCTACTGTCCACTGACCAATGTGAGTGACGTGAGAGTGGACTGCCCAGTAGCCAGTGAAAAGTCAAGGTAGAGTGAAGGGTGCCTGTTCATTGTTCAGTATGAATAACCATAGAGTGACCTGCCCAAGATCCAGGATGAATAGTCTCAGGTGTCTGCTGCATGCCCAATGTGAGTAGATGTCCACCCATTGTCCAGTTTGAGTGGAATGGAGGTGATCTACCAGTGGCCAATGGAAATAGTCTAGAGGGAGTTCTTCCCAGTTTGAATAGATGAATAGCCATAAATATTTCTGCCCAATGCCCCAGTGTGACTCTAAATGCTATCTTTGAGTAAAGACTCCACCTGGAAATGGAGAAGCAAGCCTATCTCTGTTGTGGCAACATTATTTGGGGTCAGCTCCCCTGATACTTCCCTGATACAAGTTATGTGAATAGTCTGTGCAAACCTGAATGCTATTCAGGGTATTATGCTTCATGCACAATGCTCTTTGACCACAAATCCTGTTACTATTTGCCTGGCCCTGCAAGCCATTTCTGTGTGACTCACTGTCTCTTCCCCCTCCCCCCAATTAGGCCTGATCCTGGGAAGCAGGGGAGGGTGAGAGTGGGTAGGCTTCATGAGGCTAAATGGGCAGCCTTTCCATTCAGTCCCCTGCCTTACCAGTCAAGACTTAGAAGTTAAAGTTCTGCCCACATATAGTCTTAGAAAATAAAAGCCCTAGTACCAGAGTCAAGAACCCTGAGCTCTGGTCCTAACTATGGTCCTAACATGCTAGATTAGCTGAGCTCCATTTCAAAGGTCCTAGCCCTGACCTGCTTAGAACAAAGAAGCTAAACAAGTCTCTTCTAAGAGTGGAAACTGAAAAACGACTAAACAAACAAAAAACGAAGAATGGGAGCCTCTGATCCTGAAGATCATAGGATTTAAATCTGGAAGGAATCTTAAACATCAGCCCCCTACAGAGCCCTCCCTGATCTTTATAGACAAGAAAATTGAGTTCCAGTGAAAGGCCACATGGATTTTTAGTGTGAGAGCTGGGGTTTTAACCCAAGTTTTCCAACTTCAGATCTACTCATGTCCCACAAGGGGGTCGCCCGATACTCCCTGAAGGCAGACCACACATGATTTTACTTCCTCTGTCCACAAGAGTGAGCTCACTTCTGGGAACCTCCACCCCGATTCCAATAGCAATTGGGCAAAGTATCAGGAATGTATACTCTAACTCAATCCAGACCCCAACTCATCCATTAGTGAGACCTTTATCTACACACATACCCTCACTTTTGTCCTCTCCCTCACCACTACAGCCCCTCCAGCCTACCAAGAGACCCCATACTAGGACTCCATAACTCCTCCCTGAATACAATAATTTAGGATTCTCCCCTCTCTCTTCTTAAATGTCATGGCAGTATCATAAAACCCCAGACAGAAAATGGAATGGAGAGCCTGTCCCCAGAGGCAGCCACTTGTTAGAACTTGTTAGAACTTCCAGGTATGAAAGACTACATTCTGATTCTTAGATTCTTTACTGCCTGTGGAGTCATTCCCTTCTATTAGCCTCAGTTTCCCCTTCTGTAAAATGGGGGGAGGGAAGAGGTGTCAACAATATCTATATGACTTACCTCAGAGGACTGTAATGGAAACAGTGTTTTGGAAGCTCCAAAATGTCACGGTAATAGAATTTACTATTGTGTCAATATTTGCTGAGTTAATTATTTGCTCTGGTCCATACTTGGACCCATGAGAATTCCTTACAACCTCATCTTTTGAAACCAGTTTCTATCTGTACAAGGAAAACAGAGGTGTTGAATGGAACAGAGTATCCCCAGAAAAAGCCAGGGTCTACAGGGTATCTTCACTGTGGCCACATGATGAATGGAACCCCAGCTTGAGTGGTAAATCTCCCATCAAAAAGGGCAACTCCTGGAAAACTGACACAGCACCTGCCTGGATGAACCTCCACATTCAAAATCTAACTAGGATTCTGTCTGCCTCTATAAGAGTCTCCTGAGCTCTGCCAAGGGTACCTTCAGCTAACCAGGAAAATATCTCCAATGGGGGCCCCTTGGGAGGTTTTTAGCACCGACATTTCCTAAAAGAGGTCCCTATCAGCTGGCAGGTAGTTTACAATAGGGGTCTGATTTCCTCTCCACCCACCTACCTGTCAGTATTCGTCTCTCCTAGAGGAAGATTTCTCATCCCCCCACCTCTGGAAACTGACCTCCAGTCTTAATTCTGTACAAGGAAGCTCTCAAAATGATCCTAGAATTTCCTAGAAGGGACCTCAAGGATCATATGGTTCAATTCTCTAGTTTTGCAAACAAGGACCTAGAGGCTCAGAGAATGAAAAGAAATTGCTCCCTGGTTACCCAAATAGTGCATTCTCCTTCCCTGGCCCCCTATCCTGGAGGTAAACTTACCTGCCCCAGAGGTAAGTATGAAAAATACAATCAGAACCAGCGGATGCCTCAGGGGGAAGTTCCATTCCATCCTAGATCCCGGGCCAGCCGAGCCCCCCACAGCAGCAGCAGCAGTAGCAACCTGGTCCAGCCAGGCAGGCAGTGGTTCCCTGCTCCTCACACCCCAAGGGGGAAGCTGACAGTGCACCCTCCCAGCCCTGGGTTTGGTGAAGTGAAAGAGGGAGGTGACACACCTTTCTAGGTCTCACAAAGGGGTAGGAGGGCCGGCCCTCTGAAGAAGAGGAAGGAGCTGGTAGTTGGCAAAGGTCACTCAGCATTATTCGGCACCTTGGGCGGTGGGGACAGGCCAGTGACTAATCTGAGGGCAGGACCACAAGGTATGTCCAGCCCCACCTGCTTCTGTGTGGATGGATGGCCAGTCACTCCTAGATGAAAGCCGATTGTTCAGAAACCACTCTTTTGTCTTCAGTTTCTTTTTGAGACTGGCTAATTAATCCATCTTGAGGGTCCCTAAGAAATTTAAGTTTAGAAGAGCAAACAGAGAGGTTTCCAGTCCAAATTGGGAGACTTCCAGGTCCACTCCCAAAAGTTGCTTTGGGAAAACACTAGAGGCAGCAGCATGTCTGTTATTTAAGTTTAGTCCTGATCTTGAATAGGGGAGGTGAATCCCGAATCCTCCTGAAGAGAACCCTACTCACCCATTCTTCACTCTTCTGGGATAATTTGACTCAGCTTGGTGGTCCTACCCTGTCAGATTGGGGCTCAGGCTAGGATGGGCCAATCCTTGATTCTGGGTTTCCCCTTATTTCAGGGAGGGGCAGAAAGAGGAAGCAAGTACGTGAGGGGCTGAGACTGGCTCCGAGGGAGTTGAAGAATGTGAAGGAGTGGAATGGGAGGGGGCCTGCATTCCCCAGGAGGGGAACAACCCATCCAAGCCAGCAGGGTGGCTGGTGCTGATGCATCCATCTGGGCCAGCTCCCAGGATGGAGGAGTAATCTGCTCCACCACACCCACCTGGAGAGCTAGAGAGTATATGATGGGAACCAATAACACCAGACCCTAGAACCTGACCATGTCTAGGACTCAGTTTCCACTCTTCTACCTCATCCCTTGCTGGGTTAGTTTAGCCAACTCCTTCTGCTTTGTGGTCTTGCCTTGTCAGATTGCGTCCGTACCAGGCTGAGCCAGGGCACAGTGCAAAAAGTCTAAGGCACTAAAAAGAGAGTCTCCTGGAACCCCTAGCCCTTTGAGGGACCTAAATTTTGTTTCTTACAGCAAGCCACAGTACCTCACTACCTGGTTCAATCACAACTTGTGTGACTTCAGACAAGCTTCTTAATCTCTTTGATTTGGTGGATAAAATGAGTGGGTAGCCTAGATAATCTAAGAATCCCCAAATCTATGTTTAACCTTCAAACTCTTATCCCCTAGTGCCAACCAGGTATACATACTCCTGAGAGTGTGGAGAACTTCCATTTTGGTGGTGAGAATAATGGAATCATTCCTTCTTGCCTATATTATTTTGGCAATCTCCCTGCCAGCCTCCCTATCTCCAATCCCTCCTGTCTAGATGCCCATTTCCTCAAAGCCCAGTCATAGCTACACTCCTCCCTTAATAAATTAATCAGTGATTATAACATCCCAGAATGGAATACTGAACAGGATCTTAGACATCAGCAAGCCTAAACCTCTTCATTTTACATGGATACTGAAGTCCAGAGAAAGGCAGGGAACATGACCACAGATGAAACCTGGTATCTCCTCATTTCCCAACTCATTATTTTGACCTCCCCAAAGATGATCATCCCACTGTGTTTGGACCAGCGGATCCCTCCTGCTTCTGTGCCTGTGTTTAGGTCAGTGCTCAAACTTAGAAAGTTCTTCTCCCTTATCTCTTTCATTTCACACTTCTCCCTGCTTGCGCTGGTGGGTAGGCTGGGCAGTGCTGCTCACAACCTGCATTAGATTGGTTCAAGCCATTTTAAGTGAGTATATAAATTTTTCCTCCTCATTACACTAACTGCCTAGAAAAGGTACTATTTGCTACTAATCTCCTGTCCTCTCCAACATCTGAAAGTGCCCCAAGGGATAAACCAGTACTATTTGCTGAAATGGGGGTGGGGGAGAGCTGAACAAATTCACTGTTCTTGTTTTCAATTCTTTTCCTCCTTAACTGAGTTTCTGTCACTGTGGCACACTCTCTCCTAACACTTCAAGCTGACAATACAAGGAAATGGCATTAGTGCTATTGAATGACTTTATCAATGACTTTGATGAATGTATAGATACCACATTTACAGCTAATATAAAGCTAGAAGAGATAGACTTTCCTTTTTCCCCGAGACAATTAGGGTTAAGTGACTTGCCTAGGGTCACTCAGCTAGGAAGCTTTAAGTGTCTGAGGTCAAATTTGAACTCAGGTCCTCCTGACTTCAGAACTGGTGCTCTATCCACTGTGCCATCTAGCTGCCCCTAAGAGATATACTTTTTTTTTTTTTTTTTTTTTTTGCTTTTTGCTGAGGCAATTGAGGTTAAGTAACTTGCTCAGGGTCACACAGCTAAGGAATGTTTAGTGTCTGAGACCAGATTTGAACTCAGGTCCTCCTTCAGAACTGGTGCTCTATCCACTATGCCACCTAGCTTCCCCAGAGATATACTTTCAATGAAAGAATCAGCATCCAAAAAGTTTTCAACAGGTCAGAATTTGGGGCCAAATCTGGCAATTTTTAAATAAGTATTTATTAAACATCTATTATGTATAAGCATTGTTTTAAATGCTTTACAAATACTATCCCTCTTTTATCCTCATAATAACTTTGGAAGGCAAATGGTATTATTAGGTATCTATATTGCAGATGAGAAAACTGAAGCAGAAAGAGATTAATTGACTTGTCCAGGACCATGCCAGATCTGAACTCAGATCTTCCTGACTCAACTATTCACTTGTTGAGATTGGGAAGGGGACCCCAAAAATTTGGGGTCATAGACTGGTGTTGCAAGGTGTCTCAAAAGAATTTGTAGGCTTGGACCCATTTCCTTACCAAGGGGCAAAGTTTATTGTAATTAAAGCACCAATTGCAGTGGGGTAGACTCCTGAAGAGACTAGCAAAAAGCCAGGAGCAAGAGGATAAATTTATAGGAAAAGAGAGACCAGAAGCTTCATGTTACTTATTTTCTAATTTTATGGCTCATGAGTAGGTTTGAGGGGTGGTCTATTCCAGGAACTTGGTCATTACTGACTAACAGATTATATTTGCTAATTTTATGGCTTTTAGGTAGGTGTGAGGAGTGGTCTCAGGAATTTGGTTGACCAACAGATCTAGGATTATTCTAAGGCCAGAAGACTTTGAAATCATTGACAGACAGATTGGTCTTAGGTCAGAGGGCTTTGGAATCACTAATATATCTTCCCTAAAATCTAAGGGAAGAAATATTACTACATTCCTAGACTAGAAGACTTTTACAATTATTGACAGACAGATTGTCAGAACATTGGTACTCTTAGGCCAGATTGCATCACATTGAACCATTTGGCTGCCTCTAATAAGAACTTTAAACTAAATTTGAGAAGCAGAGAGACATACCTCTGACATATAGAAATTTTCCTAAGACTGTAAGATGCAAAACACTTTCAGATCTCCTTTAGTGAAGAGAATCTCCTCCCTTTAAATTTCCTACACAGGGGGGCGGAGCCAAGATGGCGAACTGCAGACAGCGTTCTCTGTGAGCTCCTGAGACCTTCCCTCAGACCCAGACAAATTGAGCCTCCGAACTGGTTCAGGAGTGAGGGCTCCACCAAACACTTGGACTACAACACTTGGAGGTTAGCCTCAGGGGAAATCGGCTGCTGGTTGCAATCAGACGCCAGCGGGGGCAGAAGTCAGGGCTGCGATAGAGGGGTGGATTTTAGGCACCCAGGAAGCCCCTGGGAGATGCCCAGGCCACTTTGCTCTGCTTGCGGGCAGGTGTTTTGGTAGATCTGCCTTTGGTAAAGTGTGGATTGAGAGCAGCTGAAAACATGGTCCTAGTTTGGATCTAGCCCAACCAGCCTCAGACCAGAAGTCAACTCGGCAAACTGCCCCAGGGCAAATTGAAACTGCAGCAGAATTCCCTGCTGGTGACTGATACCTCAGCTGAAAACCATGAGTAAGAAGCAGAAGAGAGCTCTCACCATAGACAGGTTCTACGGAGAAAAAATAGAGCAGTCCCCAGATCCTGAGATTCTGAAAACAATCCCAGATGAAGCCACAAAGGCGGACTTAAGCTGGTCTCCCTTCCAGAAGGCTTACCTGGAAGATTGCATAAAGAATCTCAAAAGACAGCTAGAAGAAGAATGGGGAAATAAATTGAGATCAGGGCAACAGAGACATCAAAAACTGGAAAACAGGACTGGTGAATTGGAAAAAGAAAACAATTCACTGAAAAATAAAATTGGTAAATTGGAAAAAAATCACGAATTCACTGGAAAATAAAAATGGTGAATTGGAAAAAAACAACAATTCACTGAAAAACAAAATTGGTGAACTGAAAAAAATCACCAATTCACTGGAAAATAAATATGGTGAATTGGAAAAAAACAACAATTCACTGAAAAACAAAATTGGTGAATTGAAAAAAATCACCAATTCACTGGAAAATAAAAATGGTGAATTGGAAAAAATCACCAATTCACTGGAAAATAAAAATGGCAAATTGGAAAAAGACAACAATTCACTGAAAAATGAAATTGGTGAATTGGAAAAAGACAACAATTCATTGAAAAATTAAATTGGCAAAATGGAAAAAAAATACATTGAATCAAGAAATTCAATTGGCCAGCTACAAAAGGAGCTAAAAAAGATAACTGAAGGAAATAATACTCTAAAAATTAAAATTGAACAAATAGAAGTAAATGACTCGATAAGACTTCAAGAATCAGTCAAACAAAAACAAAAAAATGAAAAAATAGAAGAAAATATGAAATATCTGCTAGGAAAAACAACTGACTTGGAAAACAGATCGAGGAGAGACAATTTAAGGATTATCGGACTCCCTGAAAGCCACGATGAAAAAAAGAACCTTGATGCTATCTTCCAGGAAAGAGAATTGCCCTGATGTTTTAGAATCAGAAGGCAAAATTGGTTTTGAAAGAATTCACCAATCACCTCCTGAAAGAGACCCCAAAATTAAAACCCCAAGGAATATTGTGGCCAAATTTCAGGACTATCACACCAAGGAAAAGATATTGCAAGCAGCTAGAAAGAAACAGTTCAAATACTGAGGAACTATAATTAGAATTACACAGGATCTGCCAGCTTCCACATTGAAGGATCGAAGGGCCTGGAATCAGATATTCCAAAAGGCAAAAGAACTTGGATTACAGCCAAGAATAAGTTATCCAGCTAGAATGAGCATCATCTTCCAGGGAAGAAGATGGTCATTCAATGATACAGGAGAATTTCACCTATTTCTAATGAAAAGACCATATCTGAACAAAAAATTTGACCTCCAAATACAGAACTCAAGAGAAGCATAAAAAGGTAAAAAGGAAAGAACTCTTGAGGACTATATTTCTCCTATAGGTATCCTTAAAGAATGGGGGTATAATTTGATTTTTCTTTGATAATAATGGAAAGGAAATTAGAGGTGGAAGGGATACCATACTGAAAAAGGGGGGGAGGAAGGAAGAAAAATAAAGTAAAAATAAAGGAGGTAAAATAAGGCAAAATCTCATAAAGAGACATAGAAGATCTAATATAATTGAGGGAAAGAAGGGAGGGCGATGAGTATTGTGTAAACCTTACTCTCATTAGATTGGACTCTAAGAGAGTATATCAGACACATTTGGCTTCAAAGAAAGGCCTGACCCTCCATGTGGGAAGGTGGGAGGGAAAGGAGGAAAGGAAAGGGATAAACTAATAGAAGGATTAGGGGAAAGGTATAAAGGGGAGGGAGGGACTCTAAAGGGGGGAGGACTATTGGTGGGAGGTGGTCATCAAAAATAAAGTACTGGGGAGGGGGGAAGGGAGAGAGGGGAAAGGGAAGAGAAAATCATAACTCTGGGTAAATAAGATGGCAGGGAATACAGATATAGTTATTTTAACTGTGAATGTGAATGGGATGAACTCTCCCATAAAACGAAAGCGGGTAGCAGACTGAATTAAAAGCCAGAATCTTACAATATGTTGTTTACAAGAAACACATCTAAAACATAGAGATACATACAGAGTGAAGGTAAAGGGCTGGAGCAGAATCTTCTATGCTTCAGGTGAACAAAGAAAGGCAGGGGTAGCAATCCTTATCTCAGATCAAGTAAAAACAAAAATAGATCTAATTAAAAGAGATAAGGAAGGAAACTATATTTTACTAAAGGGTACCATAGACAATGAAGCGGTATCAATACTAAATGTATATGCACCTAGTGGTATAGCATCCAAATTCCTAGAGGAGAAACTAACAGAGATGCAAGGAGAAATAGACAGTAATACTATACTAGTGGGGGATCTCAACCTTGCTCTCTCAGAATTAGATAAATCAAATCACAAAATAAATAAGAAAGAAGTTAGGGAGGTAAACAAAAGGCTAGAAAAGTTAGGTATGATAGATCTCTGGAGGAAATTGAATGGTGATAGAAGGGAGTATACTTTTTTCTCAGGGGTTCATGGAACTTATATGAAAATTGATCATGTGTTAGGACATAAAAACCTCAAAATCAAATGCAGAAAGGCAGAAATAGTAAATGCATCCTTCTGAGATCATGATGCAATAAAACTCACATGTAATATAAGGCCAGGAGAAAATAGACCACAAGTTAATTGGAAATTAAATAATCTAATCCTGAAGAATGAATAGGTGAAGGAGCAAATCATAGACACAATAGATAATTTCATCCAGGAGAATGACAATAATGAGACAACATATAAAAATGGGACACAGCAAAAGCGGTTATAAGGGGTAATTTTATATCTCTAGATGCTTACTTGCATAAAACAGAGAAAGAGAAGATCAATGAACTGGGCTTACAATTAAAAAAGCTAGAAAAAGACCAAATAAAAAACCCTCAATTAAATACCAAATTGGAAATTCTGAAAATTAAAGGAGATATCAATAAAATTGAAAATAAGAAAACTATCAAATTAATAAATAAAACTAAGAGTTGGTTTTATGAAAAAACCAACAAAATAGATAAGCCTTTAGTTAATTTGATTAGAAAAAGGAAAGAGGAAAATCAAATTGTTAATCTCAAAAATGATAAGGGAGAACTTTCCTCCAATGAAGAGGAAATTAGAGTAATAATTAGGAGTTTCTTTGCCCAACTTTATGCCAATAAATTTGATAATGTAAATGAAATGGAGGAATATTTACAAAAATATAGATTGCCTAGGCTAACAGAAGAGGAAATAAATTATTTAAATAGCCCCATTTTGGAAAAAAAATAGAGGGGGCAGCTAGGTGGTGCAGTGGATAGAGCACCAGCCCTGAAGTCAGAAGGACCTGAGTTCAAATCTGGTCTCAGACACTTACTAGCTGTGTGACCCTGGGCAAGTCACTTAACCCCAATTGCCTCAGCAAAAAAAAAAAAAAAAAAATAGAACAAGCTATTAATCAACTCCCTAAGAAAAAATCTCCAGGGCCAGATGGATTTACATGTGAATTCTACCAAACATTCAAAGAACAATTAATCCCAATACTATATAAACTATTTGAAAAAATAGGGAAAGAAGGTGTACTACCAAATTCCTTCTATGACACAGATATGGTGCTGATAGCTAAACCAGGTAGGGAGAAAACTGAGAAAGAAAACTATAGACCCATTTCCCTAATGAATATTGATGCAAAAATCTTAAATAAGATATTAGCAATGAGATTACAGAAAGTTATCCCCAGGATAATACACCATGACCAAGTAGGATTTATACCAGGAATGTAGGGCTGGTTCAATATAAGGAAAACTATTAGCATAATCAATTATATTAATAACCAAATTAACAAAAACCATATGATTATCTCAATAGATGCAGAAAAAGCCTTTGATAAAATCCAACACCCATTCCTATTAAAAACACTGGAGAGTATAGGAATAAATGGGCTTTTCCTTAAAATGATTAGTAGTATTTACTTAAAACCTTCAGCAAGCATCATATATAATGGAGTCAAACTAGAACCATTCCCAATAAGATTAGGAGTGAAACAAGGCTGCCCACTGTCACCATTATTATTTAATATTGTCTTAGAAATGTTAGCTTTGGCAGTAAGAGAAGAAAAAGAGATTAAAGGAATTAGAGTAGGTAATGAGGAAACCAAATTATCACTCTTTGCAGATGACATGATGATATACGTAGAGAACCCTAAAGACTCAACTAAAAAACTACTAGAAACAATTCACAACTTTAGCAAAGTTGCAGGATACAAAATAAATCCACATAAATCATCAGCATTTTTATATATTACCAATAAAGTTCAGCAGCAAGAGATACAAAAAGAAATTCCATTCAAAATAACTGTTGATAGTATAAAATATTTGGGAATTTATCTGCCAAGGGAAAGTCAGGAACTATATGAACTAAACTACAAAACACTTTCTACACAAATAAAATCAGACCTAGTCAATTGGAAAAACTTAAAATGCACATGAGTAGGCTGAGTGAATATAATAAAAATGACAATACTACCCAAACTAATTTACTTATTTAGTGACATACCAATCAAACTCCCAAGAAATTATCTTACAGATCTAGAAAAAATAGTAGCAAAGTTCATTTGGAAGAACAAAAGATCAAGAATTTCAAGGGGATTAATGAAAAAAAAAAAGGCTGACGATGGTAGACTTGCTGTACCAGATCTAAAACTATATTACAAAGCAGCAGTCATTAAAACCATTTGGTACTGGCTAAGAAATAGAGTAGTCGATCAGTGGAATAGGATAGAATCACAAGACAAACTAGGCAATAACTATAGCAATTTAGTCTTTGAAAAACCCAAAGACCCCAGCTTTTGGGATAAGTACTCACTATTTGACAAAAACTGCTTGGAAAATTGGAAACTAGTGTGGAAGAAATTAGGGCTTGACCCACATCTAACACCACATACCAAGATAAGATCTAAATGGGTGCATGATCTGGATATAAAGAGTGATACTGTAAGTAAATTAGAGGAACGTAATATAGTTTACCTCTCAGACCTATAGAGATGGAATAAATTTATGTCCAAAGAAGAACTGGAACTCTTAATTGAACACCAGATAGATAATTTTGACTATATAGTTAAAATGTTTTTGTACAAACAAAACCAATGCAGTCAAGATTAGGAGGGAAGCAATAAATTGGGAAATCATCTTTACATTTAAGGGTTCTGATAAAGGTCTCATCTCTAAAATATATAGAGAATTGTCTCATATTTATAAAAATTCAAGCCATTCTCCAATCAATAAATGGTCAAAGGATATGAACAGACAATTTTCAGGGGATGAAATTAAAACTATTTATAGTCATATGAAAAGGTGCTCCAAATCACTATTGATCAGAGAAATGCAAATCAAGACAACCCTGAGGTACCACTACACACCTGTCAGATTGGCTAAAATGACAGGAAAAGTTAATGATGAATGTTGGAGGGGATGTGGGAGGGCTCGGACACTGATGCATTGTTGGTGGAGCTGTGAATGGATACAGCCATTCTGGAGAGCAATTTGGAGCTATGCTCAAAAAGTTATCAAACTGTGCATACCCTTTGACCCAGCAGCATTTCTATTGGGCTTATATCCCAAAGAAATCATAAAGGAAGGAAAGGGCCCCACATGTGCAAGAATGTTTGTGGCAGCCCTTTTTGTAATGGCTAGAAACTGGAAATTGAAGAGATGCCCTTCAATTGGAGAATGGCTGAATAAATTATGGTATATGAATATTATGGAATATTATTGTTCTGTAAGAAATGACCAGCAAGACGATTTCAGAGAGGCTTGGAGAGACTTGCATGAACTGATGCTGAGTGAAATGAGCAGAACCAGGAGATCATTATACACGGCAACAACAGTACTATATAACGATCAATTCTGATGGACATGGCTCTCTTCAACAATGAAATGTTTCAAACCACCTCCAATTGTTCACTGAAGACAGCCATATACACCCAGAGAGAGGGATGTGAAATGTGGACCACAACATAACATTCTCATACTCCTTGACTGATGTTTGCTTACATTGTGTTTCCTTATTCTGATATATCTTTTGTATAGATAAGATTTTTCTTGCACAACAATGATAAGTTTGGAAATATGTATACATATATTTGATTTGCCAATATTTTAACATTATTAACATGTAGTGGATATCCTGCCATCTAGGGGAGGGGTGGGGAGTTGGAGGGAAAAATTTGTAACAGAAAGCTATGTAAGGGTTAATGTTGAAGAATTACCCACACATATGTTATGCAAATAAAATAAATAAATAAATAAATAATAAAATAAATAAATTTCCTACACAAAACCACAAGTCTGAGTCAAATGTAAAGTGTTTCCTCTTTGATTCAAAACATCAATTTCACAAGTACAAAATGGGAAAGACGTAGCTAGACAGAAATTCTGTCTGAAAGTGATCAGGAATTGCAAGCTCAGAATCTTTGGGTTGAATGGAACCTCTGAGGCTATGTAGTCCAACCTACTCTGACCAAGAATCCACCTACAAATTTATTAAGAATCTACTACAAGTCAGGTCTGCTGTTAAGTAATAATGATATAATGAATCAAATAATCCCTATCTACAAGAGTTTACATTCTAATTGGGGTTACAATAAGGTCAGTCAGAATACATATATACTGAATAAATACAAAATAGTTAAATGTAACAATTTGAAAGAGTGAAAGTACAGGAGTTGAGAGAATCAGATACAGTTTCACATACAAGATAGTGCAGGAGTCTCAGTTTATGCATCTTAAAGAAAGAGAAGGTATCTATATAAATGAAGATGAGAAAGGAGTACATCCTAGGTGAAAGGAGACAGCCAGTGCAAAGAAACAGAAATAAGAGATGGATTGTTATGTATAAGGAATAGACTGGTCAGCTGAACTAGGCTGCAGTATGCTCAAAAGGGGACAATATATAAAAAGATTTGAAATAGAGGCTATAATGTGCTTTGAAAGTGAAACTGATGTAATCTGACCTATTGTTCTGACAATGTCTGTCAATAATTGTAAAAGTCTTCTGGCCTAGAGATGTAATAATATTTCTTCCCTTAGATTTTAGGGAAAATATATTAGTGATCCTAAAGCCCTCTGAGCTAAGAACAATCTGTCTGTCAATGATTTCAGTCTTCTGGCCTTAGGATAGTCTTAGATCTGCTGGTCAGGGATAATCAAATTCCTGAGACCACTTTTCAATCCTATCTAAAAGCCATAAAATTTAGCAAATTTAATCTGTTAGTCAGTAATGACCAAGTTCCTGGAATAGACCACCCCTCAAACCTACTTGTGAGCTATAAAATTAGAAAATAAGTAACATGAAGGCCTGGTGTCTCTTTTCCCATAAGTTTATCTTTTTATTCCTGGCTTTTCACTACTCTCTTCAGGAATCTAGCCCACTACAATTGGTGTTATAATTACAATAAACTTTGCCCCTTGACAAGGAAATGGGTTCAAGCCTGCAAATTCTGTGGAGACACCTTGCAACACCTGTCTGTGACTTCCAACTTTTAGGGTTCCTTTCCCAAAATGACCAACAGGAGGATTTCAGAGAGGATTGGAGAGACTTGCATGAACTGATGCTGAGTGAAATCAGCAGAACCAGGAGAACATTATACACAGCAACAAGACTATACGATGATCAATTTTGATGGACATGGTTCTCTTCAACAATGATGTGATTCAAACCAGTTGTGCTGCGATGAAGATAGTCATATACATCCAGAGAGAGGCCTGTGGGAACTGAGAGTGAACCACAACACAGCATTTTAATGCTTTCTGTGACTATTTCCATGCATTTTGTTTTCCTTCTTAGGTTGTTTTTTTCTTCTTCTCTTTTTTGATCTTTGTTTTCTTGTGCAGTAAGATAACTGTTTAGATATGTATACATGTATTTGTCATATAATTTATCCTATCTAGCATGTATCAGATTACCTGTCATCTAGGGGTGGGGGGTGGGGGAAGGAAAGGAAAAGCTTGGGAAAAAAAAAGTTTTTTTTGCAAAGGTCAATGTTGAAAGGTCACTCATATGTTTTGTAAATAAAAAGCTTTATAGGCTTCCCTTCCCAACCTCAACAAAACTAAGGAATTCTTATTTGATTCTAGAGGCAAAAGGAAGCCCTTGGCATTTACTGAATTGGGAAATGATATGGTTAGTTCTGTGCTTAAGAAATAACTTTGGCAACAGTGTGGAAAAGAGATTGAAATGGAGAGATTTTAGGCAGTTATCCCAATTAGGAGGCTGTTGTAGTGATAGAAATGAAAGATGATTAGGGAGTGAATTTAGGTGGTAGTTGTGAGATTAGAAGGAGTTGAATGTGGAAAATGTTGAGGAGGTAGGAACAACAAGATTTGGCAATTAGTTGGATATGGAAGCAGAATTATGAATTAAAGATGATACAAAGGTTATACAACTGGTGTTTTCAACAGAAAGAGGAAACTTTGAAAAAGGGATGGTGACTTTGGCCAGAAAGCTGAGTTGTTTTGGAGATAGTGAATTTGAAAAATCTCTGGGATATTTAGTTTGAAATGTCCAAAAGACAAATAGTGATGTGAGACTGAAACTGACCATTAAGTCACATGCATAAAAATTATCTTTAGAGCAGTGGAAGTTGATGAGGTCACTAAGAGAAAGAGCATATAAAAAAAAAAAAAAAAAAAGAATAGGGAGGCCAGGAAAGAACCATAAGGAATACCCTGAGTTAGGGGAAAGATTGCTGGGCCAATCACTTATTCACTCCTAGCTTCAGCTCCAACATCTGTGTATTGCAGATAGGAAAGTAACCACATAGAAGGAAGGAATTTGTGTTCAAAGAAGGAACTGGTACACCAGATAGACAATTTTGATTATATTAAGTTAAAAAGTTTTTGCACAAACAAAACTAATGCAGACAAGAGCAGAAGGGAAGCAATAAATTGGGGAATCATTTTTACATTTAAGGGTTCTGGTAAAGGCCTCATTTTTAAAATATATAGAGAATTGACTCAAATTTATAAGAATCCAAGCCATTCTGCAATTGATAAATAGTCAAAGGATATGAACAGACAATTTTCAGATGAAGAAATTAAAACTATTTCTAATCATATGAGAAGGTGCTCTAAATCACTATTGATCAGAGAAATGCAAATTAAGACAACTCTGAAATACCACTACATACCTCTCAGATTGGCTAAGATGACAGGAAAAGACAAGGACTAATGTTGGAGGGGATGTGGGAAAACTGGGACACTAATATATTGTTGATGGAGTTGTAAACGGATCCAACCATTTTGGAGAACTATGCTCAAAATTTTGAACTATGCTCAAAAAAGTTATCAAACTGTGCATACCCTTTGACCCAGCAGTGTTTCTACTGGGTCTATGTCCCAAAGAGATCTTAAAGGAAGGAAAGGGATCCACATGTGCAAAAATGTTTGTGGCAGCCCTTTTTGTAGTGGCTAGAAACTGGAAACTGAGTGGATGCCTATCACTTGGAGAATGGCTGAATAAGTTATGGTATATAAATGTTATGTAATATTATTGTTCTATAAGAAATGATCAGTAGGATGATTTCAGAGAAGCCTGAAGAGACTTAAATGAACTGATGCTAAGTGAAGTAAGCAGAACCAGGAGATCATTGTACATGACAACATCAATATTATACAATGATCAATTCTGATGGAAATGACTCTTTTCAACAATGAAATGATTGATATCACTTCCAGTGATCTTGAGATGAAGAGAGCCATCTACACCCAGAGAGAGGCCTGTGGGAACTGAATGTGGATTACAACATGGCATTCTCATTCTTTTTGTTGTTGTTCACTTGCCTTTTGTTTTCTTACTCATTTACTTTTTTTTATCTGATTTCTCTTGTGCAGCAAGAGAATTGTATAAATATGTTTGTCCATACTGGATTTAACATATATTTTAACATGTTTAACATATATTGAATTGCTTGCCATCTAGGGGAGGGGTTGAAGGGAAGGAGAAAAAAATCTGAAACACAAGGCTATGCAAGGATCAATATTGTCAAATTATCCATGTGTCTGTTTTGAAAATAAAAAGCTTTATAATAAATAAATAAATGTTTCTTTATAAAAAGAAAAGAAAAGAAAGTAAGAAATTTTCTTTGTTGTAAGGGTGGTTGTAAGGATTAAAACATTTTGTAAACCTTAAAGCTTCATAATTAATATTTAAATCCCACTCCTGAAAGCTTCCTTTGGGCAGCCAATCAAATTCTACCTCTACTATGGATAATCTGTGTGGCCTTAAGCAAATCAGTCATTGAGTCTCATTTTCATCAACTGCAACATGAGGTTGTTGTTGTTCATCCTTTGTTCTCTAAGATGGCCAGGACATCAGAGAAGGAGGTGCCATGGGTGCCATGACATGCAAATGAATTGGAGTGAAGTGAGGGAGGGCTGTGCAAGGTCACCTGCCTTATTTTCCCCTCCAAAGCCATCTGGGTCCAGTTGCCAGATATAAATCAAGGATGATTGGAGATGGCCCTAAATGGAGATGAAAATGGCTGGACAAAAAAGAAGATGATGATACTAATTACTGATATTCATGTATCACTTTATGGTTTGCTAAGCACTTAGCACCTGTTATCTCATTTGAGTCTCCCCATACCCCTATGAGGTAGATAGCTTCTGGGGTCCCTTCAAATTCTGTGCTTATGCTTGTAAACTTCAGATCCAATGTGGGGAGGAGCCAACTCATCTCCCCTTCCTCTGAAGCAGGTTGCCCACCTGCTTCAGAGAGGCCCAGAAGTCTCTCCTGGGCTGGCCCTCTCCAAGAGGCAAGTCTAGAGAGTGTTCTTTAAAACCTGACAAACATGAAAAATATGTCTCTACCATTAGACCAGCAGAAGCTCAAGCATCTTGGAGGAAGAACTGCTTGTAAGACTAGACAGAAAAAGAGAAAAGATCATGCCTACAGTACATTTATTTGAGTTTTTCATGGGCTCAGAGAGCAAATTTTATTTATTTCTGTACACACTATAGAAGACAATCAATGGTCACCCAAGAAGGAGTAACATTAGAAGAGCTTGCTTGGTCTCCAAAGGACAACTGGGATGTAGAGACAGACTATCCCACCTTGCCAAGGGCTCCTTTGGGGGTATTCACATTTCCTGAACCACCTCAAGACAAACTCAGACAATAGTCACCAGTAAATTCCCCCACTGTCTCCTGCTCCCCTAACAGATATATTAATATATGTTGTCATCACAACTGAGATACATAATTCAGTGCTACTGACCTTCTTAACCTAGAAACTAAGTTACTCTTGCATGCCTGGGCATTTTCTTGATCATATGATTTCCATCACCATCAGTTACTGTCCAAATCTCTGTCTCTGGCACCAACTTCAATCATTAGAATTGTCTTTGCCTTCTCTCTCACCTCTCAGATCCAACTGTCGCTTTCTGTCTGTGTGACCTTGGACTGGATCCCAGTTTTCAATATCTTTAAAGTGAGGGGTTTGAACTAAATGGGTATTATCAAATTCCAATAAAAACAGACCTGCTAAACTAAACATAAGGATCCCTACCTAGTGTACATTGCCTTAAAAAGGCACAAATTAACATTATTTTGTGCATTTGCATTTATTTTGTTAAATATTTATTGCATTTTAATATGGTTTAGAACCTGCTTAGGAGTATTGGACTGGTTTGCAGGCTATGTGTTTTGACTGCTCTGAACTAGATGATCCCTACATTATTTTCTGTATGTCAAGCTAAGATACTGAAGAAACCAACAGTTCCTGGATCTTGCTAATTTGGCCTCCAAAATCTTAGTACCAGCTTTTGTTACCACCCATCTGAACTATAATAAAAATCTACAAACTATAAATTATTTTTAAATTATAAAATTGTTAACTTAAAATATTTTATTTTATTTTAAATTGTTTTAAACTCTTATTTTAACTTTTTACTTATTTTTATTTTATTTAAATGATTTAATTTAAAATTATTTTAATTACTCTAACTTATTAAATTTATTTTTATTTTATTTGAATTGTTAGATTTTATTAAATTTAAATTTTATAATCATAAAATATTAAATTTAATATCAAATTATAACAATTCTAGATTATGGAAGTTATAAATTATTTTAAAAGCCTATTGTTATAAACTATTTTAGCTATTATAAAAGGACCTTTTCCCCTCCAACTTCACACTCCTTTCAAATCTATGTGAAATTTACACAATTATAGACTTCCAAGGTTAACTGGTCCAAACAATATCTGAATGCCCTTCTAAATTAAACCTAACAAGTGGTCATTCAGCCTTTATTCAAAACCTTTCAATGAGGGAGAATCTACTACTTCCCAAGGCAGCTCATTCCACTTTGGGACAACTTTAATTTTTAAAATTAAATAGTGATTTACACTATTTATTAGAGAAATGCAAATTAAAACAACTCTGAGTTACTACTTCACACCTCTCAGATTGACTAAAATGACAGGAAAAGATAATGATAAATGTTGGAGGGGATGTGGGAAAACTGGGACACTAATGCATTGTTGGTGGAGTTGTAAAATGATCCAAACATTCTAAAGAGTAATTTGGAATTATTGCTATAGCAGTGCCATTACTGGGTTTGTATCTCAAGGAAATCATAAAGAAGGGGAAAGGACCCACATGTACCAAAAAATGTTTGTAGCAGCTCTTTTTGTGGTAGCAAAAATTCCCATCACCTGGGGAATGGCTAAGGAAGTTGTGGCACATGAAGGTAATGAAATATTATTGTCCTATAAAAAATAATAAACAAGCTGATTTTAGAAAAGCCTGTAAAGATTTACATGAACTGATGCTGAGTGAAACAAGCAGAACTAGGAATACCTTGTACACAGTAACAGAAAGAATGTGCAATGACCAACTATAAAAGACTTGGCTCTTCTCTGTGGTTCAGTGATCAGTGATTCAAGGCAATAGACTTTGGATAGAAAATTCCATCTGCATCCAAAAAAAAAAAAAAAAACTGTGGAATTTGAATGTAAATCAGTACATGCTATGTTCACTTCTTTTTTCTGTTTTTTTTTTCTTCTCCCATGGTTTTTCCCTTTTGTTCTGATTTTTCTTCCCAACATGATTCATAAAGCAATGTGTATTAAAATTTAATTAATTAAAAAAGAAATTGTGATTTATAATAATAGCTGGCATTTATGTAGTGCTCTGTTTGCAAAATGCTTTATAAACTTTATCTCATTTTATACTCACAACAACCCTAAGAGGTAGATGATATTATCATTCCCATTGTACAGAAAACAGGGGGAAAAAAGGAGAGAGGGTGAGGTGATTTGTCCAAGGTCACACAATTAATAAGTATCTGAGATCACATTTGAACTCAGTTCTCCCTGGCTCCAGGTCCAGTACTCTGTCCACTGGGCTACATAGTTAAATCTTCTTTTTTGAAACCATTACTCATTCCTCCTGGTTCTGCCCTCTGGAGCCAAGGAAAACAAGACTAAGTTTTTGACACAACAATCCTTCAAATATCTGAAGACAGCTCATATGTCCCTCCCCCTAAATCACTCCTTAAAGTTAACCATCCTCAGTTTGCTTACTGGATCCTTGTATGACGTGGTCTCAAGGTCCCCTCAATATCCTGATTACCTTTCTCTGGGCACTCCCCAGCTTGTGCCTATTAGTATGTAGTTCCCAGAATTTTCTTAGTCAATCATTCAATCAGCAAGCACACATTGAGCACCATCCTAGACACTGGAGAGACAGAGACATCTCTTGCTTCTTTGGGTTTACATAAGTCTCCTGCCTTGCATTCGCTGCTTTAAGAATCACAAAATTTGAGAGCAGAGAGGCATTGTCATTAGCCTAATAGTCCATACTGCACCCCAAAGAGACCCCCACCCCTTGTTCAGGCATTACAATTATATCTGACTCTGTGACCCTTTGGGGGTTTTCTATGCAAAGATAATGGAGTGTTTGCCATTTCCTTCTCTAGTTCATTTTACAGACAAGGAAACTAAAGCAAACAGGATGAAATGATTTGACCAAGATCTCATTGCTAGTATGTATCTGAGACCAGATTCAAATTCAGATCCATCTATATGAGACTTCAATGATCTCTTCCCTCTAGACAGTATTTCCATGTTGCTAAGGAGAACATGATGGAAGTGTTTAGAGTGATAAGAATACTGTATTCTTTCCTTTGTCAGAGAACATCTGGAGAATAGTGTACAGTTCTCAGATCCATTAAGAGAGACATTGACAAACTAGAATGAATACAGAGGAGGACATTCAGAATGGGGATAATATTCAAAATCATGTCATCTAAAATTGAACAAAAAAAGATAAGGCTTAGGAAAGAAATAATCTCTTTCTTCAAATATCTTAAGGAGTGTGATATGGAATACAGATTTATCTTGATCTGCTGAGTCCCAGAGAGGAGAACTAGAATATAATAGCAAGAATTGAGGAGGAGTAGATTTTAGCTCATTATCAGTTAAAAATATCCTAATAATCAAAATTGTCCCACTCAAGTAGTGAACTCATCAACCCTTGAGATGTTCAATTAGAGAAGTCCTCTAGTTAGGGATTTTGCTAAGGTTATTCCTACTCCACATAGTCATTATGGGCAACTAGATGGCTCAGTAAATAAAATGCTATACCTGGAGTCAGGAAGAGTCGCTTCCTGAGTTCAAATCCAGCCTTAGACACTTACTGGCCACATGATCCTGAACAAGTTACTTAAACTTGTATGCCTCAGTTTCCTCATCTTTAAAGTGGGCTAGAGAAGGAAATGGCAAACCACTCCAATATCTTTGCCAAGAAAACCCCAAATGGGGTCACAAAGAGTCAGACATGAGTGAAATGATCCAACCACAATAAATATTTATTGAATATGGTTGTCATTCCTCTGCTCAAGATCCTTCAATGGTTCCCTAGTGGTAACAATTAGTCATGACAGAGAAAGGATTGAATTTGGAGTCATAAAGAGATGGGTTCAAATCCCACCTCTGATAGGTCACACTAGATGTGTGACCATGGGCAATACAATCTTTCATTCATTTTCCATCTTTCAGTGTTTCAGTTTCCTCATCTGTAAAATTACAATAATGATAGCACCTACTTCATAGGGTTGTAGTGAGGATCAAATGAGAATAAATATAAAGTGCTATATTATTATTATCAAATCCCATCTCCGTAACTGTATAACTCAGGACAATTCTATGCCTCAGTTTTCTCATCTGTAAAATGAGGGTAAATTTTAAGCTACTGGATGGTATGGTAGATAGAGCTCTGAACCTGGATTCAGGAAAACCTGAGTTCAAATCCAAACTTAGATACTTTCTAGTGTGACCACAGGGAAGACACTTAAACTTTGTTTCCCTCAGTTTCCTCATCTGCTAGATAATACATAACCCTTCCCTTACAGTCTGATATCATACAATTCTCTGCTTAGGCATTTACATTCCAGTCAAATGAATGACTCTATTTCTCAGATATATCCCATCCTTTCCCATCTCCCTACCTTTGCTCATACTAGAACACCTTTCCCGCTCTGACTTTCCAACTCTACCTCTATTTGTTGAAATGTCTTAGTCCTTCAAGAACAAGGTCAAATATCTCTTTATACAAGCTTTCTTTCTGTTGTCTCCTTCTCTACCTATCCTGTTAGAAATAATCTCTCCTTTCCTAAAACTCACATAGTCTTTTGGTTTTGTTTAACGAATTAATTGCACTTTAGTTTTTTTGTATATGTATATGTTTCATTATTGATGGATGCCCGAATTCTACCCTGTGAGTCATGGAAATTCTAAAGACTCATCCTTACTGTCCAAATTCAAGCTTGAGTTTTCTCTCCCTGTTCCTTTTATCATGAAGTTATTTTCCAATATCCAATGGGATATAAAACCATTCTAATTTTTTGACAATATGATCTTCTTGAATAAATATGGTTTTCTTGAATGAAATTCCTGGAAATTGTCCTTTATTGCTATTTGACATATCAAATATATACATTTGTGTGTGTGTATATATATATACATATATATATAAGGAGAGAGAGAGAGAAGAAGAAGGAAGAGAGAGAGAGAGAGAGAGAGAGAGAGAGAGAGAGAGAGAGAGAGAGAGGAGAGAGAAGAGAGAAGAGACAGAGACAGAGACTGAGACAGAGAGAATGGGAGGGAGAGAAAGAGAGAGACAGAGAGAGAGGAGAGAGAAAGGAGTAATAATTTTGATAGGTAACAGTGAACTGTGTTACATAGAAAACTCTTCCTATGTCTTTTGTCCTTAATCTCAGTGACCACAATGGTTACTGCTTGAGGACAAAGTGATATCCAAGAGAAACAGAGGCCTCCTCATACTGATCACAAGAAATACATACAGCAGACCAAGCATCTTAAAAGCATGTGGTCCTTTGGAAAAGGAAAACTACATGGGGAAAATATGACAGCTCTTAACTCCTGACTCCTTCATGTCTCTTTGCAGCTTCCTTATTTGAAAGACATTAAACCTACACTTTGCTGACCTTGAACTTGGGTTACAGTAGTTTCTTTTCCTTTCCATCCCTGCATGTAATCACTTAATAATGAGCCTTAACTTGTAAAGGACTGATCTGGAGTCTTTCCAGGTTTATAATTTTGGGGATTCTATTTGAAGTGACAGTGCAGAGAGCCAAGAAATTTCCCTTCAGGTTTGGACAAAACCACTGATCTCACTGAATTTGAGTCTAGTTTATCAAGTCTCACAGAATATTTAAACCTACCCATGAAAGAGAAAAGAAACAAACCAATGAATGGATGGATGAATAAATGAATGAATGAACAAATAAATAAAAAGAAAGTCTATGGTAAAAAACATCCCCAAAGGGTTTGAAGACAGCTTCTCTGTATCCTTCTCTGGGGTTCTTGACATAGCATTTCAATACTATCATTCTGTATCCTGATAGGGATTGGAGTTGTGATAGTTAGGAAGCAGGAGTGAGGAAGAGGGTGGGAGCAGGAGATAGTGGAAACTTTTGTCTCTTTGCTCAGAATATGAGACATCCCCAGAACCCTGAGACAAGCATAGATAAGGTCCTCTCAAATAGATGTAAACAAAACTGGTTTTTCCTCCTAAATCATATCTTTTAGACTCTTTAGCTACCTTCAAGGCTCAGTTCCTGTATCCCCTCCAACAGGAGGACTTCCTGGTCCCTCTGGTGCTGTTTTGCTCTCTCTTCTTAGATTATCACATATGCATTACCTGTTACATAATTTGTCCTCATCTACCCACTTCCCTCATGTAAATTCCTTGAGCAAAGAGCCTAGATTTATCTTTCTATCCCCCAGCACCTAGCATAAGGTCCTAAAAACAGTAGGTTCTTTATAAATGCTTTTTGGATGGGTTTGGATTAGAAGAATCAGCATGAAGTAAAATAGACTTGTAACTTGTGGGAATTTGCCTAAGATATTTTCTTCCTATCTGGCATAAAACAGACTATAAACCACACCAGCTCTGGCTGGCCATGATCTAAACTTGCCAACTAAATGACTCACTCATTTTCCCAGGTACCCTAGTATCAGGAAACAGGTGTCCTGAATAACGGATTTCACTATTACATTCACCGGAAAAGTATGTCATAGAATTGCAAGATATCAGAGCTGGGAGGGACTTTCAAACAACAGAAATGAACAATTTCAAAATAAAAGGTCATACTTGGGAAGGACTTTGAATTAAACAAAGAATGTCATAGGTAGGAGGGCTCTTAGGACACAAAACATTAGGGCTGGGAGGGCCCTTAAAACATGGTATGTCAGAGCTAGGAGAGTCCTCCCAACAAAGAATGTAACATCTAAAATGGACTTACAATATAGACTATAAAGTGTCAGCTAGAATTGATCTGAAAACAGAATACCAGAGCTGAAAAGGACCCAAGAGAACAACTAAACCAACTTTTTCATTTTATAAAGAAGGAAACTGAGGATGAGAGAAAGTAAAAGATTTGTCTAGTTTTGTTTTTTTTTTTTTTTTGGAGAACTCATTGTTAACATTTACCAGCATAACCTTATGATTACATGAGCCTAGTATGGTATTGATATAACAGAAAGGTAAGTTTCAGACAAGCTAGTAAAAGCAGGAATATATCTGAGCTAATGCTGACCTGGGTTTAAGATGAAAACTTATCTGAACAGTCAGTTACTTGAGACATCAAAGAAAGAACACGGGAGACCAATGAATTTTACAGAGGAATAATTTAATATACAAGTTTTTTAAGTAGATATGTAATGATGCAGATTAATACCCTTATTTTTAAGTTTAAGTTGTTGTGGAAGGAGCACACACCCACACAACATAATGGGCACTTAATACTTTCCTTCCTTTTTTTTAATACCAATAAAACCTTTCCCCTATTAGATTGTGAGGGCATATATGACCTGCCCAAGGTCATATGTCCAGTCTATAATAATGGAAATCCTTGAACCCAAGTCTTACAGGCTAAGGTTAGAGTTGTATCTGTTATTATGTGGCCTCTCATTCAAACAAAACTCTTTGTATATATGTACTTATAGGGGACCAGGGGAGAACAGAACTGTAACTGCCTGGGGAGAAAGGTGATAGGGAAGATGCACAGCAGAGAGTGTATAGAATAAGCCTTCAGTAGAGTTTCAGGCTAGCTCCTGGGCCATCTGGATTTGGTCTGAAGTTATAGCTTTCTGAAATTTAATCACTGTGGGCCTCAACTAAAAAAACAATTTGGGGGGTTGGACTAAATGAGTATTAAGTCTAAATCTATGATCAAAATAGGAGGAGACATGGAGAGCAGTTGTTCAATTTGTCTATAGCCTAGAGCACAAGGAAACAATCAAGTAAGTATTCATTAAGCTTTTTTTTTTTTTTTTTTTTAATGCCCAGGTACTGTGCTAGACATTGACCTTCTAAGGGGAAAAATGAGACAAAAGGAAAGGAGTTGTATGAAAATTGATTCAATTCAATAAACACTTATATAGTACTTATGCACAAGGCAGTGTGCCAGGTAACAAATAACAAAATAACAAATGGTCCCTTCCTTTAAAGGGTTTCTTTTTTGTTGGAAGATAAGGCTAGAAAACTACAGTGAGCTCAGATTAGGGCTTGAAACCAAGCAGAAGAGTTCAGATTTTATCTGGTAAGTACAGAAGATTGTTGATCAGAAAAATATCATGACCACATGTGAGGAGAAGAAAGAATATTTTGGCTGGGGTATGAAGGACAGTTTCTTAGGGCTCCCTCAGGTCTAAATGCTATGATCCTATAATTCCACAAATTGTTAGTGAGATAAATACAAAGGAGAGATCTAAATGATGAAGTATGAGAAATATAAAGAGTAGAAGATTGTTTTTCTCTTTAGGGAAAGGATTGATGGCGGTTTCAATATGACCTTTCCCTTCCCTTTATTATATCATATTATATTATACATTATTATATTATAGGCACCTTGGATGCCTATAGTTTAAACAAAGAATGATACTTAGAAAGAGCAATGGTTCCAGAGTCAGAAAACTTAAATTCAAATCCCATCTCTGCCTTTAGCTATGTGGCCTTGGGCAAACCACTTGAACTCAGTTGAGTTTAGTTTTCTCATGTATATGATGAGAAGTATTAGATTTGATAAACCCTGGGACTTTTTCCAGCTTTAGATCTATTGTCCTTTATAGGTATTTATTCTAGCTTGAGAGGAGGCATTGGAATAATGGAATCAGGAAGACCTGAATTCAATCCTTTCTTAGATATTTATTAGGTGTGTGATCCTAGGTAAATCACTTGATCTGAACCCCAAGTGTCCTTATATACAAAGTGAGGATAAAAGTAGCACCTATACCTTCCAGGTTTATTGTGAGAATCATACAAGACAATGTTCATAAAGCGCCATAAAAATATGAATTATGGCTACCCAGATGCACAAACACACTGATTTTTTTTAAACCAAGCACCAATTGAGTTGCTATAAGGCAGTTTGGTTGAAAGAGACAGCCCCAGGAATTAGGAGAGCTAAAGTCCAGTTGTGGCCTTGCCACTGGCTGATTCCCATTGTATGAGGCTCTGGACAAATCCTTTCCTTTCTCTCATCCTCAGTTTTCTCCTTTTTAAAATGAAAGCTTTGGATTATATATTCTCTTGAGTCACAATAAGTATACATCAGGCAGAATTTGGATCAGAGACTTAGTAATGGAAGGACCTTTAGGGTTCTTTAGTCCAACATCCTCATTTTATAGCTGAAGAAAGAGTCAGAGGAAGAGAAGTAAGGAGTACAGCTGAGACCTGAACCCCTTTCATTGCCTCCAAATATGGCATTCTTTCTTACTCTAAGAATGGTTCTCTAGCCACTGTATCATGAAGACATGAATCAGTTCCCTAGAACCATTATATTTTTAGGTACATTGTCCATGGATAGGTGATAGGCAAAATCTCCTTGGCCATTGAAACATAATATCTGTTTCTCACATATGCCTTATATTATTATTATTATTATCTCAATAATCTTCCATATTCTAAGAATAGAATTGTAAATTGTACCTCAGCTTCTAAGACTGACTAGTATAAAAAGTGAGTGTGAAATTCTGTAATAATGCTTATTTTCAGTGCCCAGGAATAGAAGAAGCCCCATATTTGGAGTGAATAGACACCTAAATCTGGGTTCAGATCCTGATTCTATAAACACTGGACCAATGACTTATTTAATCTCAGATTCTTTTATCTGTATGAAAAAGGACTTCAACTAATGTGATCAGAGAAGATCCTTACACCTCATTTGGGTCAATCAATTAATCAATAGTTTAAACCAGATCTTAAGGAATTTTCCTAACACTGAATAAGTCCTTGATCAGTCTTAATAGATCATAATACTTTAGCCATTGAATTAAGGCAGATGATACCACATAAGAAATAGCTTTTGAATAGTTGAATCAGACAAATCTATGGGTCTATATATAAATATAGCAGTCAACAAACATGTCTAGCAGTGGAACACTCCAGGATATTGATCATAATCATAATAACAATAATATTTATTGTATTTATATAGCATCTACTATGTCCCCAAATGACAGTCATATGAATTATATGAGAGAGAGAGAGAGAGAGAGAGAGAGAGAGAGAGAGAGAGATATTCTAATTTGAGACACCTGGCAATACTGGTCTATGACCCCAAACTTTTGGGGTCCCCTTCCCAACCTCAAAATTTGGTGGCCTGTACGAGGAGAGTGTGGCCTCCCCTGGCTTGATTCCCTCTTTGTCAATGTGAGCTCCTCATTTTTTTTCTCCCCAAATCCTACAGATGGACACCTCAAGCCACTGGGAAAAAGCGTGTCTGGGTCATCGTGAGCTTCACACTCAGCAAGTTTTCTTTAACTGGGGACATTCAGACTGGGAAATTCTTGCAATTTTTGACAAAGTTACCAGGGAACCTCACCTTTTCTGGGACTCCAGAGAATACGGAAGTGCTATAGTATAGCTTTTGGCAAGATTTTATGGCTTTTGGCAAAGATGGAACAATCCTTTTTCATGTCATTAAGTCTATGTCTGCATCTCTGTGCAGAATGTCTGTGTCATGTTTGTTCTGTGAGCTAGATTTTGTTACTTGGAAAGATTTAAAATGCAACCAGCAAAACAAACAAACAAACAAAAACAAAAACAAAAAACAACTTCTAAGCTGTAGTTTGTATGCTGGGAAAATATCTTAAAGAGCCTAACTTTTTTTCTGTGGACTTCAGCTCTGATCAAGCTGGGGGCTACACAAAAAAGTTAGCTAATTAAAATTAAAATAATATTTTTACAAATTCTCAAAAATTTTGAAAGCAAAACATCTTAATACATTTTCAAAATTTTTAAAGCAGTGATTAAGAAGTTTGGCAATTAGTCATTTTAAGATTGCAAGAAAAATTCCTGAAACATTAGTGATAATTTCAAAAATTTACCCCGTTCTGAAAGAAAAGACAAGGAAAAGCAAACCAGGTAAATAGCAACTTTTTTGCTAACTCTTCCTTGACTCCTATCTTGTGCAGAATTCCCCTTCTGCTCCTTTGGGAAAGCACCCCAGAAGGTATTAAGAGACTCTCTCATTCCACTCCCCAAAGTGGTCCTGTGATCTCACTTATTGGTTTTGCTATAGCCCAAGTCCCTCTATTTGCTAACCCATTTCATCTTAGGTCAGATTAAAACCCAAATTCTGCCTCACCTGTAGAAACAGGGAAAGCAGCTATAGGAACCCTACACAATCTTGCCCAAACACCTCCCCAACCCAGCTTTGGGGGAATGGGGGCAAAGCCCAAAGCTCAACATTTCCTGAGCCCTGGTATTGAAACTACCATCAAAGGGATATACTGGCACCAGTCACCCCAGCTTTCAGCAGGTTCTGTCCAGAAACTGCCTGGGAAGAATTCGAGTACCCCTGCACCACCCAGCATGGCAGTATGAATAGAGAAAGCCAATCAGCCTCTGCATTTAGTAAAACAACCATTCTCTGTTTCAATTATGGATATGTATTAGCTATATAATTCATGGAAAATTATTTTATCTCTGCCCAGTTTTCTGATTTGTAAAGAGAAATAATTGATGTATGTTGTGAAGACCACATGATTGTAAAAATATTTAGCATAAAACATCATATGAATGTTAACTGCTTTATTGGATGTAATTGCTTCATATTTGATAACTTTATAGGGATGTCTGGAGTGACCAACAGATAAATGATTTCTATGTGTGCATAAAGTAATTTGGAAATTTGTTTGAGATATGATAGTAAAAGCAATTTTAAAGGAGAGCCCACTAAAGGGATCTATTTGCACTGATAGTGTTAACAGAAGAGTTTCGCAACTTGAGGAAAGCAAAAAAGCAGTTTGGCACCTTAATCCTTTTCCTGGCTCTCAAAAGAGAAATGATTTTTCGTGAATTGGAAAATAACCAAATTTCAATTCAGTTTGTCTAGGTTCGTTAACTAAAGTTAAGTCAATTTTAAAATCTGTTTTATCTCAATTTTAAGAAGTCTTGTGTTCTCCCTAAAATAAAAGGGAAACTTATTTAAGGGAATACAAACTACAATTAAGACTATTTGAGTATTACTTAGGAAAATTCTAAAATTAACAAAGTTACTTGGAGTTATTATCATCATATTAAGCCTTATCAACTTGTCTCCAAGTATAAGGAGTGCAAATCCTTTCCCCCTTCACAGAGTGGGGAGAGGTATCAAATAGCACAGTCCACAAAAGCATTAAAAATAGTTGAGGTGAAGACTATACGATGATCAATTCTGATGGACGTGGTTCTCTTCAACAATGAGGTGATTCAAACCAGTTCCTATTGTTCAGCAATGAAGATAGTCATATACATCCAGGGAGAGGCCTGTGGGAACTGAGTGTGGACCACAAAGCATTTTAACACTTTCTGTGAATATTTGCTTGCATTTTGTTTTCCTTCTTAGATTGTTTTTTTTTTCTCTTTCTAGATCTGATTTTTCTTGTGCAGCAAGATAACTGTATAGATATGTATACACATATTGGATTTGTCATATAATTTATCATATTTAACATGTATTAGACTACCTGATATCTAGGGGTGGAGGTGGGGGGAAGGAGGGGAAAAATTTGGAACATAAAAAAATTTGCAAAGGTCAATGTAGAAAAATCAATCATATGTTCTGTAAATAAAAAGCTTAAAAAAATAGTTGGGGTGGGCAACTTAGCAAGTTCAGTCCCTTCCCTGGAGTCTCTGGCAACTCCTTAATTTGTAAACTTGCCAATTTTCTTGAAACCATCAGGATAAGCATCATTAGTCCTGAGAAATAACCTGTTTAGGATTTATAGTTCCTAAACAAGAATTTATAAGTCTGTATAATGATTGATCCTTTACACCAGAATGAGTTTAATCATATAAAATATGTTAAACAAAATCTCCTATAGGTTTAAGTCCTGGTAAACTTTTAAAATAATGTATCCAGCCCTAAGCTGCGATTGGTAGAATTTGCTGTCAGAGATAAAATCTCTTGGGACTGTAATTGTTATTCTCTTGAGTTCTGAATCTGATTGCCTGATCATTAAGTCAGTAGCCCACCCTTCAAGAGAGAAATGCTGTAAATTACTCAGAGAATGCCTTCCTGAAATGTCTAGGTGGATGACTTACCTGGGCAAAAAGCTGGGAGGACACAACCCTAGCCTCTGCTCAGACTTCTGACTCAGTTTCCCAGTTCTGTTTCTTTGTTTCCCATCTGATTATTCCTGAGTCTGGCTATGAGGTGGAGCTATTAATGTATGATCAGATGTCAAACAGATCTAACTAAGGATGCTTTATCCTGTCATGTGTGTGCTCTCAGGCTGAAGCTTGAAGAACCTGTTTGATGCTATTATAATCATGGCCCTGCTTTTTCCTCTTATAGCAAATTTCTATAATTAGAGCAAATGATCAGTGGCAGCCATGAGCCCAATACAAGTATCTTAGGGGACACAATGGTTTTCTACTCTAGATCTTAAAGATGCTTTCCTTTATATACCATCACATAAAGACTCACAATTTCTTTTTATCCTTGAAGGGGCAAGTCCAGGGGAAGTAACCCCCATCAATGCACATGGCCACTGTGGGTTAGGTGGTATCTTGATCTGCAGTCTCTAGCTGCAGCCATACAAACCCTAAACTTCCAGCCCCCCTTCCTTCCACACAGGATTATGAAATTCTTTTGTTTAAAGACTCAGACAATCTTATCAATTTGTTAAGATCCTGAAAGCTAAACTAATCTCTTGCTCCAGACTTAGACCTACCTAAAGCCAAGCCTTAGGGCCTTGACTTAAGCCCAGATTCCTTGCTTACTTCTTAAAGAAATTTAGTGTAGGGGCAGATAGGTGGGGCAGTGGATAGAGCACCAGCCCTGAAGTCAGGAGGACCTGAGTTCAAATCTGGTCTCAGACATATAACACTTCCTAGCTGTGTGACCCTGGGCAAGTCACTTAATCCCAATTGCCTCAGCAAAAAATTTTAAAAAAAGAAAGAAAAAAGAAAAGAAATTTGGTGTCTTTGGGGTGTCCTCCTACCACAGCCCTTCCAATTGAGGAAGCCTCTAAGCTCACCCTAGGCCAGCTATTGGAGGTTCTAACCCCCCACCAGGTTCAGAACATTTTTACCCTCACAAAGTTTTAGAATTAGGGAAAGAAATGAGAGTGAACATCTATACTGACTCCAAATATGCTTTTCATATTTTGCACACTCATGGAGTTATATGAAAAGAAAGGGGACTCTTGACAGCAAAAAGTTCTCCTATTAAATATGCAAGGGAAAGGGGCTTGCAGATTTGGCTGCCCAAGCTGCTGCCCACTTGCCCCTGACCATGCTCAGAAAAAAGGGGGACACACCCTTTCTCCTTCTGGGTGGTTTCAAACATCCTCAAGTCAGTTTTTAATACCAGAGACAAGCCAGTAGGAACTTCTTTTTGCCTGCCCAGCCCTTTGCAGAATGACAATGGTCCAGCCTTCATTCCTCAAATAATTCAAAAGGTGGCGGAGACACTTAAGATGAGCTTTTTTTCTTTCTTGTTTCCACTTTTTCCAGATGTAACAACACTTGAAGGATCAGCCCTTTGCTCTTAGTATCATCTCTCCAGCTCTCTCAGTGTCACTCTGTGGCCTCGGCCAGTGAGGAGATCACTCCTTAGTCTTTAGTCAGGCTAGGGAGCTCCATGGGCAGTAGGGGCATTCAGGGTTGTTGGGCGTGCCCTCAGCATCCCCAAGGCAGCCCACCTATGCGACCTGATGCACTATTTGCAAAAGCCCCATTCCCAAATGTCACCATCCCCACCCTGGATGCCCCCCCAATTTGTACTAGCTACCCCCCAGGGGAATAACTTAAACCTGACTATCTCCTGTCTCCTTGCCAGAAAGGATCTCTTACCCACAGAATAATTATAGGATAAACACTCCAAAATTATCCTGGCTTTAAATGCTCATAATGCTTCTACACCACCTCCCTCGAAACTTCTTCATAAACTCCTGAAAACTAACATCTTATTGGTATATTGTGTAATTATAACTTGGGGACGACTAACTAGGAAGCTCCTACAAAACTTGATCTCAGGTACCATCTGTGCACCTAAGGGATATGCTTTTCTTTGTAAAATGGGTTCTCCATTCTACTTTGATATTTCTGAGGGACCTGTTATGGTGCTTGCACCCCAAGTTATCTGAGTGCTCCTTTCACTGTGTATAATGCCATTGCTTCAGGCACTGCCCCCATCCCTTCAAGGAGACAAAATCAGGGATTTGGGGGGAAATATTCTTTGGTATTTATCCTAGGAAAAGCTGTTTGGATAAGAGGCATTCATGATAGCCTTAAATCCGCCCCCCAGCCTCCCTTTGGGTGATGTTCCTGGCTATTGTCCCTATTAACACCACTTTTAATTATTCTTTTTGTTCATATTTGGCTCCTGCATTTTTAACCTACTTGTGAGATTTGTTTTTTCCAGGGTTCAAGCTATGAACTTCCAACTATATGTTCACCCTGGATACCATTGGCTAACTGATTCTGAAACCCAGAACCTCTCTGAATGCTGCTGCCACTATTTTGCTTCCCCTCCTCAGTCTGGACTCTACTAATCAGGGTCTTATACTATACCCCTATCATCATGAAGCAGCTCCAGAAGATGAGACCTCCATCCCTTTGTCCCAAATGAATTTGGATTTCAAACTTCTTGAGAGGGGAAAATGATATGGTATAGCTTCCAGGGAAATATAGACATGGTTTGGGAGTCCCCTGACCTTGGGGGGCTTCTGTTCTGGCAATATGTATGATTCCAAAGTCCTCTGGCTTTGTCCCCCCCCTCCACCCAACCTAGAAATGCTATTGTTCTGACAGTCTATCTGATTCAGGAGACCACTACTCAATTCATTGTTGATTGATAATCTTATCAGAATCAAATTCTGGAGACCATTCCTCCATCCTACTTATGAGCCATAGAATAAACATATGAATGATAGAAAGCTAAATAAATGTGTCTCCTTGCTTCCAATTCTCTGCTAATTTCTTTTGGAAATTCGTCCTGCTTTACCAAGGCATTACAATTACAATAAACTTTGCCCCTTGAGTTGGAATGGGTTCAAGCCTGCAAATTCTTTTGAGATACCTTGCAACACTGGTCTTTGACCCCAAACTTTTGGAGTCCCCTTCCCAACCTCAATAGAATTATAAGATAATAATACTCCAGAAGTTGTGAATTGCCCTTTTTCAGACCTACATCCTATACATGTACTTCATTATCATTGTACTCTTAAATTTAAGCCTACTTGTTCCTTTTTATATTTTTCAAACAGTGTACCTCACCATTTTGGAAGTCTTACTGGTTATATTATTTTTTTTTTGTACAAACAAAACTAATGCAGATAAGATTAGGAGGGAAACAATAAATTGGGAAATCTTACTAGTCTTACTGTACCATATTAATAAAATAATTAAAAGCTAATAGAAGTTACTGTAGGGGCAGCTAGGTAGCACAATGGATAGAGCATTAAGCTTGGAATCAGGAAGACTCATCTTCATGAGCTCAAATCTGGCCTCAGATACTTACTAGCTGTGTGGCCATGGGCAAGTCACTTAATCCTGTTTGCCTCCATTTCATCATCTATAAAATGAATTGGAGAAAGAAATAACAAACTACTACATTACCTTTGCCATGAAAATCCCAAAAAGGTCACAAAGAATTGGACAAGAATAAAAATGATTAAACAACAACTGAGGCTACTGTATGATTGTTAATGAGGAACACACTGGTGGGAGCTTGTGAGTGAAAGTTCTAAAAATACAGCATTTCAGAGTTATATCTCTAACCTGGGAAATAATAGCCTCTGCCCCTCTGGGGATTCCAACTTGGAAGAAAAGTACCAATTAGGGGATCAGCCCTCAAGGAAATGCTACATGTAAAATGGAGTAATAATACCTACCTCAAAAGTAAATCTAGTTGTACTAACTTCACTATACCTAATTTATGAAACAAGATAAAGAAGTCCTTGAGCTATTGAAGTTATTCTATAGCAGTGGAACCTTAGTTAGAATTAAAGAAAGAAAAGACATTGAAGAAAACCAACTATTATAAGGTGGTTCTGTGTTTCATGCAAGAGTCATACATAACAAAAATGTCAAGTACAAAAGAGAATTTGTTGTGTTGTTTCTTAACAGAACGGTCTAAACTCTTAAAAATTCACTTTTAATAGTATCTTATCTGTAGGTCAAAGTCCCTAAGAGAAAAGATTGTTTTATCTAATCTTTCTATCTCCCAGAACAGCCAAAGGTGCCTGCTCTTGGTTGGTATTTAATAATTGTTATATAAATGAATGAATTAATGAATTTCTATACCCCCCTCTTAGAAGTGTTCTTCAAGAAGAATAACAAAATAATTGATACTCAATACTGGTGTAGCAATCTACCTATTTACCCAAGCATTTCATCTTGGCCAGGAAGTAACAACAAAAGATGGTACTAGGCTTACATTGTGAAATTATAATGACCAGGCTTGACTCCATCTTCCACAGAAACAATCTCAGTGGAGAGGTGACCTGGCAACTGCGTTTTCTCTTACAGCATTCTCTCAGTCACAGTTATCCAACACCAAAAAGAAGAAAATTCTCATCACCAAATTCCTGGGCACTATCAAATGATTTAACATCAGAAGCAGATGTGGTTTTATCAGTGGAAATGGACATTAAAGACATGGACCAATGACTTATTTAGTCTCAATTTCTTTATCTGTTTGAAGAGCCTTACAATCAATCAATAATTTAAACTTGGATATTAAAGAATTTTCCTAACACTGTGTGAATAAGTCCTTGAACAGTCTGAAAAGATCATAGTACTTTGGTCAGTGAATGAAGACAGATGATATCATTCAAGAAACAGCTTTTAAATGACTGGACCATATAAATCTCTAGGCCTATGTATAAAAAAGAAGTCAGTCAAGCAGTCAACAAACCTGTCTAACACTGGAGCACTTAAGGATAATAATAATGATGATAACAAGAACAATAACAACAACAGCTAGTATTCATATTGTCTCATTTGGTCCTTACAACATTGGGAGGGGTGGAGGAAGTGCTATTATCATCCCCATCTTATAGTTGAGGAAACTGAGGCAAGCAGAGGCTAAATTCTTTTGCACTCAAAGGGCCATGAGACCTTTCTATCTGACTTGTGTCCCTCCCTTCCCATTAGAATGTGAGCTCCTAGAAAATTGAAAATGCCTTGCTTTTCTTCTTGTATCCTCACTCCCACTTTCTGATTGCAGCTTTGCCCCCATCACTCAGCATGTAATCTTTTTGTTTGTTTGTTTTGTTTTTTTTCTTTTTATAAAGCTTTTTATTTCCAAAACATATGCATGGATAATTTGACAACACTGACCCTTGCATAGCCTTGTGTTTCAGATTTTCTCCTCCTTCCCCCCACCCCCTCCCCTAGATGGCAAGCAATCCAATATATGTTATACATGTTAAAATATCTATTCAATCCAATATGCATAAACATATTTATATAATTCTTTTGCTGCACAGGAGAAATCAGATCCAAAAAAGAAAGTAAATGAATAAGAAAACAAAATGCAAGTGAACAACAACAAAAAGAGTGAGAATACTATGTTGTGGTCCACATTCAGTTCCCACAGACCTCTCTCTGAGTGTAGATGGCTCTTTTCATCACAAGATCATTTGAACTGGCATCAGTCATCTCATTGTTGGAAAGAGTCACATCCATCAGAATTAATCATCGTATAATATTGATGATGTCTCCTAGTTCTGCTCATTTCACTAAGTTCATGCAAGTCTCTTCAGGCCTTTCTAAAATCATCCTCCTGATTGTTTCTTACAGAACAATAATATTCCATGACATTCATATACCACAATTTATTCAGCCATTCTCCAATTGATGGGCATTCATTCAGTTTCCAGTTTCTAGCCACTACAAAAAAGGCTGCCACAAACATGTGGGTCTCTTTCCTTCCTTTAAGCTCTCTTTGGGATATAGGCCCAATAAAAACACTTCTGGGTCAAAGGGTATGCACAGTTTGATAACTTTTTGAACATAGTTCCAAATTGCTCTCCAGAATGGCTGGATCTGTTCACAACTCCACCAACAATGTATCAGTATCCCAGTTTTCCCACATCCCCTCCAACATTAGTCCTTGTCTTTTCCTGTCATCTTAGCCAATCTGAGAAGTGTGTAGTGGTACCTCAGAATTGTCTTAATTTGCATTTCTCTGATTAATAGTGATTTAGAGCACCTTCTCATATGATAAGAAATAGTTTTAATTTCATCACCTGAAAATTGTCTATTCATATCCTTTGACCATTTATCGATTGGAGAATGGCTTGGATTCTTATAAATTTGAGTCAATTCTCTGTATATTTTAAAAATGAGGCTTTTATCAGAACCCTTAAATGTTAAAATGATTTCCCAATTTATTGTTTCCCTCCTAATCTTATCTGCATTAGTTTTGTTTGTACAAAAAAAAATAATATAACCAAAATTATCTATCTGGTGTTCAATTATGAGTTCCACTTCTTCTTTGGACACAAATTCCTTCCTTCTCCACAGGTCTGAGAGGTAAACTATCCTATGTTCCTCTAATTTGCTTGTAATATCACTCTTTATGTCTAAATCATGACCCCATTTAGATCTTATCTTGGTATGTGGTGTTAGGTGTGGGTCAAGCCCTAATTTCTTCCATACTAGTTTCCAATTTTCCCAGCAGTTTTTGTCAAATAGTGAGTTCTTATCACAAAAGCTGGGGTCTTTGGGCAAACACTAGATTGCTATAGTTATTGCCTATCTTGTCCTGTGATCCTATCCTATTCCACTGATAGACTATTCTATTTATTTTTTTTTTTTAATGCTGAGGCAATTGGGGTTAAGTGACTTGCCCAGCTAGGAAGTGTTAAGTGTCTGATGTCACATTTGAACTCAGGTCTTCCTGAATTCAGGGCTGGTGCTCCATCCACTGTACCACCTAGCTACCCTGATTATTCTATTTCTTAGCCAGTACCAAATGGTTTTGATGACTGCTGCTTTATAATATAGATTTAGATCTGGTACAGCAAGGCCACCCTCATCAGCATTTTTTTTTCATTAATTCCCTTGAAATTCTTGACTTTTTGTTCTTCCAGATGAACTTTGCTACTATTTTTTCTAGATCTGTAAAGTAATTTCTTGGGAGTTTGGTATGGCACTAAATAAATAGATTAATTTAGGTAGTATTGTCATTTTTATTATATTCACTCAGCCTACCTATAAGCACTTGATACTTTTCCAACTGATTACAGTCATGTAATCTTTATATCCCCAGCACATATCACTATGCCTGGTACATAATAAGCACATACTAAATACTTGTTGCCTGACTGAAGTTAAGGTTCACCCATTCCTCTATCATTCAGCAAAACTATTTGCTTCAGCCATCAGAAAACTGGAGTCAGCCTCCAGTTCAACCTCTTTTTTCTATTTATTTTCACAGTTAAACAGTTTAATTAGATTAGTAAAAATATAGTAAAGAAGCAATAGCCACTTGTATCATAAAATGTGATATGATCCAAACACACCCCAGCTTGGATCCAATCCCTAGGGCAAATCCTGCCTCTAAAGGAGAAATCCACTTTCCTTTTCTCCAATCTCCCAAAGCTGTGAAAGAGAAATAACCAGGAAATTCATTGGCTAAAAAAACAAACAAACAAACCAAAAAACCTCCCAGGTGAGTGATTATAACAGCCCAGCCACCTCAGAAACAGGTGTGACCGCTTGAAGTATTTTGATCTTGCAGGTGAGACAACAGATATTGGTCATGGCAAGTTAACTGTACATCCCAAGCTGGTTTCCTTTCTACTAGCTCACACTTCTTGGTCATGGTCTATTTGGGCCACCCACCTCTGCTTCTGGCTCACACTTATACATCTCAATAAAGTGGTGGAGGAGAGAGTTCCCTGGCCTCCTACTGTAGGTGCAGGAATTCTCTCTCCTTTCTCAAGGCAGCCAATACCTGAATTAAAAGCATCCTTTCAATCCTAACCCTTAATACTTAAGGACCCAATTAATATTTTAGAGTCCCCTCAAACACCCTGGACTCTGACAGCATCAATTTTCTCTGTCTCTCAGAGACAGAGACAGAGACAGAGAGTGTACATACAGATACATATACATATGCTTTTCAATAGGTTTAACCTTTAAATTGAGTTAGAAGATGGCTGGGAGACAGAGATTAAAGATGATATAATTGAAGAATGTAACAAAGAAGGCAGGTCGAATGCTGGGCCTGGAGTTAAAAAGACTCCTCTTCCTGAGTTCAAATCTAGCCTCAGACACTTATATTAACTTATATTATATATATATATATAATATGCACATATTATATATACATATATATAATATGTATGTATATATATACACACACATATATATAATTAGTATAATATATTAACTGTGTGAAACTGGACAAATCTCCATCCCTCTGTCTGCCTCAAGTCCCAACTCCTAACACAAAGTCTTCCATTATGTGAGTTCCACCTACCTTTCCAGTTTTCTTTCATGTTACTAGTACCCTTTCCATTACACTCCTTTCTGGTCAAAGTGGTCTGCCAGTGTTTTCCTATGCACAAAATTTGATCACCCATCTCTATGCCTTTGCCCAGGCTATGTCTCTTGACTGAAATGTCCTTCCTATTCCTCTCTTAGAGGTTCTTAGAACCTCTAACTTACTTCAAAGATATAGCTTGGATGCCTCTTCCTACATAAAGCCATTCCTTTTAAGTGACAGAACAAGCTTAATAGATGCTTTTGAATGATGGGTTGATTCTCTTCAATCACAGAGAGTTGAGCTTCCTTCAAGCCTCTATCCAAATCCCATCTTCTGTAAAAAGCTTTTCCCACCCTTCCATTTCCACAATGTGTGTGTGTGTGTGTGTGCATGTGCACTATGTTTATAACTTGTAAAGTGATTTGCATATTCTCTCCCATTAGAATGTCAACTCCTTTAGGAACATGTTTTTGCCATTCTTTCTATCTCTAGAATTTAGCAAGGTACCTAGAATTCTCTCTCCTTTCTCAAGACATTCAGTACCTGAATTACTGGCTCCTTTCAATCCTAACCCTCAATACTTAAAGACGCCAATTAATATTTCAGAGTCCCCTCAAACATCCTGGACTCTGAGATCATCAGCTTTCTAACATCTAATTACCTCTTTCTTCACTCCACTGTGGCTACACACAAGGAGGATCATGCCTTATAATAACTGTTCTAATAAATGTTTGTTGATTAATTAGTTTTTTATTCTCCCTATGTCCTATGATTTTTCTGCACTTCACACCTCCCCCAACTCATCTGACTTCCTGGAGTTATTTATTAGAGCCAAGGAACAGACAGAAAGAACATTGGATATCTCTTAAATTTGATGCAAGGGCTCAGGCTAGGATCCTGAGACATGAGAAATTGAGAGCACATTTGTTTTCCTCATGAGCATGAACCCAGGGTCAGACAGCTTCTAGTCAAAGCAAGGAGAGAAATCCCAAGAAATCTCTGAGGAGAAAACTTATATGAATTGATGCAGAATGAAAGAAATAAAACCAGGAGGACAATTTATATAAGGATAACAGCACTGAAAAAAATAAACAACTTTTAAAATCTTCAGAAAACTGATCAACTCTAACCATTATTCTAGAGGACCAATGATGAAGCCTAATGTCCACTTCCTGCCACTGAGATGATAGACTTGTGGTGCAGAAGAAGGTATGTATTTTGGGGTCTGGCCAGAGTGGGGATGTGTTTTGCTTGACTGTATGCTTGTTAAAAAGTTTTTCTTTTTCTTTTCCAATGTGGGGAGAAAGGAAGAATTGGGAGAGATGGGAATATATTTTTGTTAATTAACAAAATTAATTTTACTTTTTAAAAAAAGTAAATTCCTAGGACAATGTGAACCTCTAGAGCCAGAAGAGGATGATTTCTTTGTACTCAAATCTGTATTTCCCATCTACTCATGGAAAGGAGGGGGTATCTGATTGGAAGCACTGGGAAGCCCTGGAAAGATGGAAAGACAAAACATCTCTCATGCTTAAAGCGCTCTCCTTTATGCCTTTCAGAATCGAAATTGTATTTCAAGACTCAGCTCAGGGGTCATTTCCTCCAGGAAGCCTCCCCTAATCCACCCTTCTCCAGTCATTAGTGATCTCTCCTCCTTAGATATTCCTAGAGTCCTTCATTGTCTCTTTCCTCCGACTCCCCTATAATCTTTTGTTTTGTATTGTACAACTTTGTGTAGTCATGTCCCCCCCTGCCCCAGCAGGATATAAAATCATTGAGGGCAGGAATTCTTTTGTTTCTGATTTTGTATCCCAGCGTTTCATAGAATGTATCATATTTATTTCAATAATCTGTATTTTTATTTTTTTGGTGTTCAAAAGAATCTGATTTCAATCTCTCTGTGATTTAGTAGATGATCATCCAGGAGTCTGTGGCTGCTGACAAATGCATCATTTTGCCTCCAATCAAGTAGTGAGGATCTTTGAATTTCATGAGACCAGTCCTCAGGTGATGGATGCAAAGCTAACACCAAATTCACATGAGAAGCCTTTTCAGATTGGTAGGGTCTTCCCAAGTAGATGTTCCACTTGCAAAGTCTTTGAGAAGTGAAGGTCACCTCCATAATATGATAAGGCTTTAGAAGGAGTGAAAGTACCCACACACAGAGTGAGTGCTTAAAAATATTTGTTGAATTGAATTAACCAGTCCCTGGGGTCCCTGAGGAAAAAGGAAGGGATCCCTCTAAACCAACTTGATCCCCCCAAAAAGCCCTGCGATTACAGAACAAGGGAACTTTGGTAATATATCTGTCAATGATAACTGTTTGTTGATGACAAATGGGTAGTGTTTAAAGAAACATGAGAATTACTTGAACTGTTACAAAGTGAAGCAGAGAGAACCAAGTGACTACCCGACATGTAAATCAAATGATTTGTATGACTACCAGTCATAAAAATCCAAACATTACAAATATCAGAATTCAGAATAACGCAAAGACATCTTGGGTCCAGAGGATTAATGATGAAGCACACTTCAGTGCTAGAACTGGAGCTAAAGACCTGAATTTGAATCCTGGAGCCATGTCACTTCACTGACAGTCAGTTTCTTCATCCACAAAATGAGAGGATTAGACTAAGTCATCTTTAAAATCCCATCCAATTCTGAATCTGTGACTTCCTCAGTGCCAGTCTCCCTGGGCTTGCCCCTACCCCAAGGGAGATACTAACAAAATTGGAGCTTGGGTACTCAACCAACTATCACTTTGAAGCCAGGGAACCTCAACCCAGCTCAAATTAGTTGGATGGACCTATATGAAGGGAAACAGCATGGGGAACCTGGAACACTTCCTATGAAAGGAAGATGGCTTATCAGTAAGTCAATAAGAATTTGCTAGTCTTACTTACTCTGTGCCAGGCACCATGCCAAATATGGTGAATACAAAGAAAGGCCAAAGCATGGTTTCTGCTCTCAAGGAGTTCAGTTTCTAATAGGGGAGACAAAACATAAACAAGTACATCTATGGGAAAACTGGGACACTGATACATTGTTGGTGGAACTGTGAATGGATCCAACCATTCTGGAGAGCAGTTTGGAACTATGCTCAAAAAGTTATCAAACTGTGCATACCCTTTGACCCAGCAGTGTTTCTACTGGGCCTATATCCCAAAGAGATTTTAAAGGAGGGAAAGGGACCCACATGTGCAAGAATGTTTGTGGCAGCCCTTTTTGTAGTGGCAAGAAACTGGAAATTGAAAGGATGCCCATCAATTGGAGAATGGCTGAATAAATTATGGTATATGAATGTTATGGAATATTATTGTTCTGTAAGAAACGACCAACAGGAGGATTTCAGAGAGGCCTGGAGGGACTTGCATGAACTGATGCTGAGTGAAATCAGCAGAACCAGGAGAACATTATACACAGCAACAAGACTATACGATGATCAATTTTGATGGACATGGGCTCTCTTCAACAATGATGTGATTCAAACCAGTTGTTCAACGATGAAGATAGTCATATACATCCAGAGAGAGGCCTGTGGGAACTGAGAGTGAACCACAACACAGCATTTTAACGCTTTCTGTGACTATTTCCATGCATTTTGTTTTCCTTCTTAGGTTGTTTTTTTCTTCTTCTCTTTCTAGATCTGATGTTTCTTGTGCAGTAAGATAACTGTATAGATATGTATACATGTATTGTATTTGTCATATAATTTATCCTATTTAGCATGTATTAGATTACCTGTCATCTAGGGGTGGGGG
>JAJPUD010001511.1:359562-378702 GCA_023553655.1 Myrmecobius fasciatus | reverse complement strand
GGGTGGGGGGAAGGAGGGGAAAAGCTTGGGAAAAAAAAGTTTTTGCAAAGGTCAATGTTGAAAAATCACTCATATGTTTTGTAAATAAAATGCTTTATATATATATATATATATATATATATATATATATATATATATATATATATATATATATATATAAAAGAAGTACATCTAAGATATATAGATATATCCAGGTTAGATGGAGGAAGGAAAGGCACTGGGGAAAGGTGGTTAGGGAGCAATTGGGACAGACCCTGTGCAGAAGATGTTCAGACAAAGGTGCTAATGCTTGGGAAAGAGCAACTGATGGGAAGGGACAAGGACACATAGTTGGACTTTATCCCCCAAACTGAAATAGCTCCGATTCCTATAGTACTTTCTGGTTTACAAACCATATTTTTCATAACAATCTAGAAAGCCAATAATACAAGACTTATGGTCTCCACTTCACTTACATGGGGAAACTGAATCTCAGAGAAGTGACTTAGTCAAAGCTTAACAGCTAGTTACCACATTTACACAGAGTTCTTCTGAACACCCCCCCCCCGAGTCTAGCCTTCTTCTACTATTCCACATGAAACAAGGCAAAAGCAATAATTTCCAAATATCTAAAAACTTACCTTCTAATTTCTGTTGAGCTGCCAATGTGGGTGCTGGCAGAGGCTCTTCACATGCCTGGGGTCCTGTGTGGCTACAGTCCTGCCCCTGAGATCTGGAACTGAGGCTCTGGGGGCTGGTACTCATTAAGCCCACTGAGCCTGGCTGCACCACAGTCCAGGGCAGGGATGCTGGCCTGAGTCCCATGTTCCAGGAAACTGGGGATTCTGTCGTAATGCTTCCAGGTTGCTTCCTGGTATCATCAAAGGACCAGTCTTCTATCTCTGAATTGCCAAAGGAAGACTTTTCTTTCCTGGTGTTCCTAAGAGACATGTTCTTTGTCCCAGCATCGCCAAAGGAAGGGTCTTCTGGCTCATCATCAGAAAAGGTGCTGGTCTCCATGGCAGCCTCGCCAAGGAAGTGCTCCTTTCTCCTAGTGGGATTCTGAGGATCTGCCTGTAAGAGTCTGGCCCCTGCTGTTCTAGATGAGCCCTGAAGCCTGTTCAGTGGGAGGGGGCTTTCTGGCACAGTGGGCAGGGCAGGCAGCTGTCCCGTGACTGTGGATTCCAACATGTGTATGTGGTTATGATCCAGGACTTCTGGGGTGGGCCCTGACATTCCTATCTTGGTATTCGGCAGGGATGTGGCTCCTACAGGTACAGCAGCTGCTGAGAAAGGAGACAAAAAAGAGATACCCTTGGTTTTGCCAGTCATTAAAAGTTTCAGTATAGTAATACTTAACTTTAAAAAAAACTCAAGTAATAGGAAGGTGATATGCTACACTTGGGAGAGTAATAGATTTAGAGCTAGAGAATCCAAGTTCCAATCCCTGTAACCCATTTTGTGATTTGAGTCACTTAATTTGTCTGGGAGTCAGTTTCCTTTTCTGTAAAATGAAATAACTCGACTAGGTGCTTTTCCTAAATATAGGGTTGGAAAGGATCTTAGGGGATATAGGATCACAGTTATAGAGCTGGAAAAGGTCATCTAGGTTAACCTCCTCAGTTTATAGAACAGGAAACTGAGGCCCAGAGAAGTAAGTGAATTACTCAAAATCACACAAAGTAGTCAAGAAGACATTTGCTTTCAATCCAGCACTCTTCCCACATCACCACACTAATGGTAAAGGATCAGAGAGCTAAAAGAAATGTTATTTGGTCCTTCATTTTTACAGATGAGGAAACCAAGACTCATAGAGGTTGAATTCCTTGTTCAGGCTCACACAATTAATAAGTGGAAGAGTCAAGAGTCCAACTCAAGGCCTTAGAACTCAAAAATCTAGCCCTCCTCCTCACGACCTTTCTCAGGATCTATGAGTCAACTTTGTAAGAGGCATCTGAAATCAAGTGAGAAAAGCTCTGGGTTTGGGAGTCACGACTCCAGCATGACAATGAGCAAATAAACTTTCTCACCCTTAGTTTCCACATCAGCAAAATAGGAGAGATAATATCTTTAGGAATTTTTCTGTCGAGTTGTTTTAAGGCTCACTAAGATAGCCAAGCCACGTAAACAAGTATTTATTAAGTGTCTACTAAGTACCAGGCACTCTGCCTTAGAAGGTATGGACTGTTTTTGCCTCTGTGTGCTCAGGTTACAATCTGGGACAAGGTGGGAAAGGCAAAAAATAATCCAGGAGCTCACAGTCTAAAGAGCCCACAATATACAAACAGCTAAATATAAACAAAACACAAACAGGATAAATTGGAGAAAATCTCAGAGATAGGACACTAGCATATAATAGGACCAGGAAAGACTTCTTGTAGAAGGTAAGATTTTAGCTGAGATTTGAAGGAAGCCAAGAAAGCCAAGAGGCAGAGAAAAGAAAGAGAACATTTTAGATATAAGGGATAGCTGATGAAAAGGTACAGAATCAGGAGGTGGAGTGTCTTGTTGGAGGAACTTTAAAGAAACCACTGTTACAGGATCAAGAGTATGTGAGAATGAGTAAGGAGCAAGGAGAAAACTGGAAAGGTTTTGAAGTTTTTGAATGCTAAGCAGAGGATTTTATGCTTAATCCTGGAGGTGATGGGGAAATCACTGGAATTTACTAAATAGAAAGACAGCATAGTCAGCCCTGGCTTTAGGAAGATCATCGTAAAAGCTGAATAGAAGATAGCCTGTAGAAGGGAGATATGAGACAAGGACATCCGTCAACAGGTAATGATCCATGATTAAGGTGATGAGGTTGTTTGTTCTTCATTCTCCAAGAGGATCATGATATCAGGAAGGAGATGTCATGATATACAAGGACATTGGATCTAAGTGAGGGAGGGCTGTGCAAAGTCCCAGTGTCCTTTGGAGTCATCTGGATCCAGTAACAAGATCTAGATCAGGACAACTGGAGATGGTCCTGGATGCCCAGAGGTAGGACAATGTTAGAGGAAAGATGGAAACGGATGAGGTTATGAAGAAATAATCAACAAGATATGGCAACAAAGTGGATATGATGGTGGGGGGAGTGGGAGTGGAAAATGACACCCAGATTGTGAGCATGGCTCAGTGAGAGGATGGTGGTGGCCACAGCAGTCATAGGGAAGTTAGGAAGAGAAGAGGATTTGCGGGGAAAGATAATTAATTTGATTTGAGATATCTGTGGGACATCCAGTTCAAGAAAAGTTCCAAAAAGTAGTTGGTGACAATAAGACAGGTAGTCAGTCAAAAAGAATTTTGAATCATTTACATAGGGATGATAATGAAATCCACAGGAGTTTATAAGATCAACAAATGAAATACTATAGAGGGAAAGAAAAGAGAGCCCAGGACAGAGCTTTGGGGGACCACCACAGTAAATGAGTATGACTTGGAAGAAGATCTATCAAAGGACATTGAAAAGGGTCAGTCAAAGAAGTAGGAGGAGAACCAGGAGAGAGCAGCATCCTGCAAACCCTAGAAAGAAAAAAAATGATCAAAATAGGGGATATCAAGGAGAAAAGACTGCCAAAATAGTTAAGAAGCATGGATTGGGAAAAGACCACTCACTTTGACAATTAAGAAATTATTGATATTTTTGGAAAAAGCTGTTGGGTTTTTTTTGTTGTTTTTTTTTTTGTTTGTTTGTTTGTTTGTTTTGCTTAAGCAATTGGGGTTAAGTGACTTGCCCAGGGTCACACAGCTAGGGAATGTTAAATGTCTGAGATCAGATTTGAACTCAGGTCCTCCTGACTTTAGGGCTGGTGCTCTATCTACTGTGACACCTAGCTGTTTTATTTAGTAATGAAATCAAAAGCCAGACTACACAGAGTTAAGAGAGTAAAAAGAAAGGAAGTGAAAGTGTCCATTATAGATAGTCTCCTCAAGAAGTTTAGTCATGAGGCAGCTAGTTGGTATAGTGGATAGAGCACCAGCCCTGAAGTCAGGAGGACCTGAGTTCAAATTTGACCTCAGACATTTAACTGGCTGTGTGACTCTGGGCAAGTCACTTAATTCCAATTGCCTCAGCAAAAAAAGAAAAAAAAAGAAAAGAAAAGAAAGTTTAGCCATGACAAGAATCATAGGATGCTAGCTAGTAGGAATAGGCAGAGCAAGTGAGGATTTTCTCAGAATGGTGAAGGTGTAGGCATTTGTGTAGGCAGTAAAGAAATAATCCATACACAAGGAGAGATTGAAAGTAAGTGACAGAATGGGAATAATGGAAAAGATAGGATGGAATGGGATTATTTGTGTATGCAGAGGAGTTTGTCTTGGCAGAAAGATCACTTCTTCATGGAAGATAGAAGTGAAGGAGGAAATAGTGGCAGAAGGCATCTGAGTGATGTCAGATGAGGAAAGGGAGAGAAGAGAAAGCTTCTGGCCAATGGCCATTTCCCCATGAAATATGAGGCAACAAGAACTAGAATTTATTTATTAAGTTCTTACAATGTTCTGGGCAAAAAAAAAAAAGACAAAAAGTCCTTTCCCTCAATGAGCTTACATTCTAATGGAGGAAGACAATCCATTAAAAAGGAGCTGCAAAGCAAAAAAAGAAGAAGAAGAAGAAGAAGAAGAAGAAGAAGGAAGAAACAAAGAAACAAAGAAACAAAAAAAGAAAGAAAAAAGAAAGAAAGAAAGAAAGAAGGAAAAGGAGCTGCAAAATAATGAAGGAAGGGGAAAAGAAGGATGGGGGAAAAAAGAAGCAGTTGGAAAGTAATCAAGAAATAAACATGACTGGCTAGAAACCCTTCTTTAAAATGAGAGAAACCAACCCATAAGACAAAGGAGGTACTGGGCCAGAGGGATATTCTAGGATGAGAAAGCCATATGGATGGTGAAAAGGAACCTGGGGTATGGTAGAGAAAGAAATCTGGAGGCTCCGGAGTAGGAAGAGAGGAAGGAAAACCCAATTCTCAGTTAAAGGGTTGGTTAGTGGAAAAAGGAGCCGGGGAGGCTTGAAAAAGGTGGAGGTTTGGAAAAGCCACTGGGGTGAGTAGGATAATAAGATCATTAAAGAGGTATATAAAGATTGCATTCCACTGAAAATTATGTAACAAATTTGTAGCAGATCCAGTCAACATGATTTCACATTTTTATCCTTCATTCAGCAACACATGAATTAAAATAAAGTCCTCAATTTCAGAGTTCAAATCCAGCCTCAAACATTTAATACTTATTAGCTGTATGAATTGCCTCATCAAAAAAATAATCATCATCAAGTTAAAAGACTAAAGGTCTGAGGATTAAAATAAGACAGGAAATGAGGGAAGAGACAAACTAAAAACAAATCTTGCTTATTTCAATATTTGGCTGAGAATAAGCCTTGAAACCAAGGAGATTTTCTTGTCCTTTCCTTCCTTCTCTTTTCCATTCTCTCCCTTTTTTTTCCTTTTTTTCCTTCTTCTCCTCCCTCTCTTCTTTCTCTTTCATCTCTTTCTCCTTTTTTTTTTTTTTTAGAGGCAGCTAGGGTACATGTCTGGATCTGGAATCAGGAAGAACTAAGTTGAAACCCAGCTTTGGACACTTGCAGAGGGTGTGATCCAAGAGCTGTCCACCTGTCATCCCTCACCACATGACCAGCTCATCTGCTTTCCCTCTTGATAATGACCTCTTTCACTACTGTTCCTCATCAGAACTCCTCACTGATTATATATTACAGCCTCCTCACATCCACCCTATACCTGCCCTCTGTATGATCCTCATTTTTCATTCTTCAGAAACATAGTCCAAATCTTGCTGGCATAGCACAACCCTAGCAGAATGTTGATAATACCTATGGCAAAAATAATCCTCCCATGCACCTCCTTAAGGTTAGTTACTCCCTCAACTGTTGCAAATCAGAACCTACAGACTCCTTTTTATGCTAAGGGGTTCTTCTCTATGTCCTGGGTCCCTCTGTGTCAATTGGCCTGAAGCTTCTCCCTGGATATTTTTTTTCATATATCAAGGTTACCACAGCAACATCTGGGCTTTCCAACCGTTTTCCCTTATTCTGAATACATGAACAAACCACCTATTTTACTAATCATGCATCCTGATAGGTTATGTCACTTCTTATGAGTAAGGATAATGATACATATTTTATATGATTCTGAATGCTGGACAATTAGGGGGTAGGATGGATAGAAGTTGAGGTCAAAAAGTCCCAATCTCGGGGCAGCTAGGTGGTGCAGTGGATAGAGCACTAGCCCTGAAGTCAGGAAGGACCTGAGTTCAAATGTGGAGTCAGACAGTTAATACCTCCTAGCTGTGTGAACCTGGGCAAGTCACTTTTGCCCAATTGCCTCAGCAAAAAAAAAAAAAGTCACAATCCTGCCTCACTTATTAGCTGTGTGACCCCCAGCAGGTCACTTAATTTGGGCTTGACTCAATTTTCTCATCTGTAAAATGGGAATAACAACACCTACCCCCCAGGTAGGTTGTGGGATCAAATGCAATAATATGTATAAGGAACTTTGCAAGCTTAGAGCAGTTTATGTCTCTAAACAGTTTCATCAACTAAAAAGAGAAAGAACAGACCAACAAATTGTGAATAATTTTTTTAAATTAGAAAGCTAGCAAATTAAAGATTCCAACAAAATTTTGAAATAAAGCTCCTAAAAATCAAAGAAGAAATTAATGAAATAAAAAAACTATCAAATTAAATAAAAATTGGAGCAGCTAGGTGGTACAGTGGAGCACCAGCCCTGAAGTCAGGAGTACCTGAGTTCAAATCTGACCTCAAACACTTAACGCTTCCTAGATGTATGATCCTGGGTAAGTCACTTAACTCCAATTGCCTCAGGGGAAAAAAAGATTCTGAATTAAATAAATTTTTTTAAAAAAATAAAAAAACTGAAATAAATAAAAAGAAGATCTTTTTTAAATTAGAAAGATAAACCATTAGCTAATTTAACTTGGAAAAAGAAAGAAGAATAATTTAAAGGACTTTATAAGCATTAGCTCTTGCAAAGTACTGGTGTAACAATTAACTTTATGCCTATAATATATGAGAATATATGAAGTAATTGTGATATCATCAAATTGAGAATAGTGGGAGAGCAGGGACAAGAATCCATAGGATGGTCTGGTATAGCTAAGTTTTGCATCATTAGAAAGAACACCCATAGTAATTAAATCACAAATCCAAAGGAGTAAAAGGGAAATTCTGTTTTCAACCTAGATGTAGCTTAGGAGAGAAATCCTAGGAATTAATTAACTGAGGTTCTTAGAGGAGGGTGACTTAGTCAGGATCACAGCCAGTCTGTTTCAGAGCTGAGATGTGAGCTACCTAGTACCCTCTCCAGCATGTGAGGTCCTAATAATCCTGTCTTCCTTTGATTACTATTTCTTTAAACAAAGACAGGTCCCATTTCACAGAATTCTATGAGAATAGCAGAGTTGGATCTCAGCCAAGATCCAATCCAACCTATGCCTGAACATAGAAGGGGATTCTCTCCACAACATACTGGTACCTGAAACAGATGGGAGAAGAATGAAAGATGGTTGCCCTTGGGCTTTCCTCAAAGGGGAAGTTCTTGGGAGAAGTCACCAAAGAGAGCTTTGGGCCCCAGAGAAGAAGGATGTTCTGGGGTGAGGCAGCTATAAGTTTCGGAGGGAGGTTTTGGGGGAGGAAGGCAATTAAAACAAGGATGATGAAGTCAGAAAAATTGAGAGCAGAACTGGAAGAGGAAAAAAGCCTTTAAAAGCCCCTTCCTTCCCCACTCCCCTGGGAAATAGTGCAAGTATTTTTTTATCATTTTCAGATTGGGAAACGAAATCTCAAAGAACAAAGGGCTGGCTGAGGTCCCCCAATGATCTTTCTGCTACCTGGCATAGCCCCTAGCCAGAGCTCAGCTTTGGCCATTGTCTCTCTTCCCCATTGTCCCTTTTCCTCTCTCCCCAATCTCCCACCCAAAGAAATTCCACACTGGGGTGGATCTCCCTGGTCGCCCGGGGCCTTTGGTCACAAGAGTGAGAAGGAAGAAATTTGTGAACACCGAGTGGAGAAGAACAGTAAAAGCCAAGAACAAACCACAATTGTGTTTCTGGATGGCTGGCTACAAGGTATATGAAACTCCCTCCTCAAGTGTGGCCCTGGTGCCTCTCTGGGTCAGTGACAATCACACTTCCCAGGAGACACCCAGCATCGACCAGCAGCAATCAGTCACACTCAGTCACTGGGGAGACAGCAGGAGGATGACAGCTTCTCAGGGCTATCTTGTAGTCTTCAGGAACTGGTAACACAGGCGGAACCAAAAGATGGAATGTCAACTCCTGGCCCAAAGCATTTATTAAGTGCCTACTGTGTTCCAGGTGCTGCGCTAAGCACTTTGCAAGAGGTATCCACACCCCAGTTGTACCCCAACGGGCTCCACTCCAAACCCCATTCTCTTCCCCAACACTACAACTGGAACTCTCACCATCTAGCCACAGATAATCACATCTCCACCCAGACACAGACATATTCAGAAAGTCACAACCATGACCCCATGAAAGCTGGCACACCAAATACATGGATGAACACAGGCAAACACACAGAAATAGGACCACAAAGTCCTAGTTTAGAGGAATCTTCTCATTTAGTCCAACTCCCTCTTTTTTACAGATCAAGAAACTGAGTTCCAGAAGTAGGTATCAGAACCAGTATCAGAACTCAAGTCTTTTGGACCCAACTAACACTTTGTCTAGTCATGTAGGGACAGATGCATTACCAGCTCCTCAAAAACACCGATACACACACGTAGGCAAATATATACACACCCAGAAATGACCAAGAAATGGAGAAGAACTTCCTGGTCCCCATCATTTCTGGATGAACAAGCACCCCTGGGCTTTACATTAGGGACTCCACCCCTAAGAGAGAGATCAGATCTTTTCCATACTGCCCAGGCTTGGAGAGATCAGAGTGCCCTGGGAGCTTGTGTTTCAGGACAGTTCCTTCTTGGATTCATTGCTTCCTTTTACCATCTGTCTCCTCCAAGCAGTTGACTTTCTCTAGATGCAGGCTGCTTAGGGGGTGCCCTGTGACTTAGGATGGGCCTAGAGCAAGGATTTCCTCTCGCTCCCCAGATTCTCACCTCAAGGTAACCTGCATGCAAGCCAGACTCCTGTATTTACATAAGGGTATATACATACATACAGAAACTATACTATAAATGATAATGATAACTCTTCCTATGTGCCAAGTATTGTGCTAAGTACTTTATAATTATTAACTCTTTTGATCCTCACAGCCCTGGGAGGTAGCTACTATTATTATTCCCAATTTACAGAAGGGAAAACTGAAGCAACAGAGGGAAAGCAATTTGCCCAAGATCACAAAACTAATGTCTGAGGCTGGACTGGGACTTGGATTTTCCTAACTTCAGGTCTGGTACTCTGGCCACCAAGATAACTAACTGCTCCTATTTACATATAAACTAATGGCCACCTTAGTGGACATGGCAAAATGTTCCCTTAAAAAGTGATTATGCCTTTGGGAAAATAAATAAGAGAAAGGGATATTTACTGTCTGAGTAAGTATGGTGTAAGTATTCTAAAGATTTAGAGGAAGCCAATAGGAAATCTTAAAACCAGGTGGACATTGTGTCTAACATACAACTGGGCTATGAAGGATGGATAGAGATTCTGGGGAGAAAAAAGAGTGTGGACATCTGGAGCAGACCTAAATAGACCAGTCCATTAGGAGTGGCTAAATTCTAGTACAAAGAGGAAGCAAAGGACGAAAGGGAGAAGGAGGGAACAGAAGGCAACCCTTCAAAGAGTCATGGGCCACTGTATTCCATAGCTCTGCTACCCCACTAAACAAAGAAGTTCTGAGAAAGCTAAAAAACCCTGAAAGGGAAACTGAGAGGAAGACAGACAGAAACAGCCAAAAGCTCATTTTCCCAAGATAGGCTGCTTGAATATACACTAGTCACCAATTCCCCAGAAATCCTTCCCCATTACCATAAAGGAACACAGTTCTCAGATCCAGGGTCTTCAGTCCCTTCCCACAATGCCTTATCCTGCTAGAGCCAAATAAGAACCCTATAACAACCAATCAGACTTTATTGGGGGAGAGAGTGTGCTTCCATTCCCTTCAAGATCCCAGGGGACTACCTAATTCCTCCATCCAACACCTAGCGGAATGGATCTGTTTCCATCATTCTCTCTGACTGTCGTTGATTTTGTGAGGATCTCTACTTAATAAAACTGCATTGTTTTGTTGTCCTATTGTGAATACCATGTTTATTGTTATTGTTGTGGTAGTTATCATCATCATCATCATTGTCACATTCCCATGTCTCTATCCCTCTCTACCCTCTCTCTCTCCATTATGTCCTATGGAATCTCCATTCTGTTTTTAACAAACCTCTATTGTTATTATAACCATATTTCTCACACTCCTTCCCATTTTCTTACAATCACAAAAACCTAGTTTCTCCCCCAAAGTCACTGCATCTCTGGCCTTCCTGGCCAGTACTGGCTACCTTTTCTTTCATCTCCCCTTTCTCATTGGTCTAGAAGGAGGCTACATGCTCCCTCTTCCAGCCCTTCTCTCTGCCACTGCCACTATCTCTGAGCAACTTCTCCCTTGAGGTTCACTGCATCCAGACAAATCTCCCTATCCAGCTTCTTATGGCTGTTTTCTCTGCCAGCCCCACTACCCCCAGGTTAATCTCACACCTTTCAAGGGGAGTCACAATATTCTTCTCCATTTTGAACTCTACTCTTGTTCTTGGGGACTTCAATTTATTATGTTGATACACTTACTTCCCATTTCATCAGTCTTTTCAACTCCTATCATCTTCCCTTTCATGCTACCTCAGATACACAGGGCTGGTCAATCCACTTGATCTCATCATCATTCATAAATATTCCTCTGAAATCAGTAACTGAAATTTCTCTGCTGGTCATTATCTCCTATCCTTCCAACTCTCCCTTTGTCTCATCCCTCCTGCTTCTACACTCTACCCTTACTGTAAACCCCAATCATTCCATCTCCTTCGCTGCTTTCCCAGATCCTCATTCCTAAACTGACATCACAATTCTCCCTTCGAAATCTTAATTCTATAGTTAACCAATTCAGCTTTACCCTTTACCCTTGAATTCCTTGTCCCCTTACCCTTTTTTTCTCATTTATCCCTTTATAAACATCAATCTTGGATTGCTCCCAACATCTGCTCTCTGTCCCTGATCATATTCCATTCAGTATCACCAGAGGAAATCACATGATGATGGCCAGCTAGACCAGTACAAATTTATGTCATCCCCTCTCCCACAGGCTTTCAATACTGTGTACCCTGGTACAGTTTTATTCTTTTCCTGGTTTTGTTCTTTTCTGATAGACTATTGGAATCTAAATAGCATCTGTTCTATAGCATAGTCATCATCTTTATTTTCATGATAATCTGGAGGAAGGGGTATCCATAGCCACCTCAAACTCCATTGCTTTGATCTCTTGTTGGAGAGGACTACTTTTCTGTCCTGAAACCATCCATATCTCCCCCACCTCAAATTCAGTGAAGTTGATTATCTTTCTCCCTAAGTCCACCTTTTTCTTCAAATGTTTCCCATTTGGTCTAGGGTACCATCACATTTCTATTTTCAATTACAACCTAAGAGTCATCCTGGACTACATACTCCCACTCATTTCCCCCAACCAAGTTTTCAAGTCTTGTTGAAAAGATATACAGTGGCAGCTAGGTGGTGCAGTGGATAGAGCACCAACCCTGAAGTCAGGAAGACCTGAGTTCAAATCCAGCCTCAGACACTTAATACTTCTTAGCTGTGTGACCCTGGGCAAGTCACTTAACCCCAATTGCTTCAGCAAAAAAAAAAAAAAAAAAAAAAGACATACAATATTCAAACCATAAGTACTCTAGTTCAGATGCATATCACTTCTCTGCTGGAATATTGTAATTGCCTCCTAATTTGTCTCCCTGCTTCCAGTCTCTCACCTTCCCAATCCATCCTCCATGCAGCTAGCAAAGATATCTTCTGAAAGCAGATGCCATTCCTCTGTTTAAGACACTTTAATATCCCTATTATCTCTGGGATAAAATACTATCTTTTCTAAAGCTCATCACAATCTAGTCCCAACTTATCTTCTAAGCTTATTACAAATAACTCACACATTCTATGCTCCAGCAAAAAAGAACCACTTGACATCCATGGTATGTGACATTTCTTTGTACAAGCTCTCTGCCATACCTGAGATGCCCTGCCTCTTCATCATCTGAAAGGAACCCTTGCTTCCTTTCAAGGATAAGCTCAAATGCCATCTCCTTCAGAGAACCTTTCATGATTCCTGCAATTATTCCAGTCTCTTGCTGCAAAAATATTTTGTGCTTATTTCATATATATTATTATTTACTTATTTGTTTACTTGTTGAATTCCCAATACAAATTCTTTAAAGACAAAGATTCTGTTGCTTTTGTTATTATATGACCAAAATCTAATTCAATGTGTTCAATAAATATTTGTTTATGACTGAGTAGTTCTACAACATTCTATGCTTTAAGCCCCCTCACAGCTTTGATATTTTATATTCTAAGACTTGCCAGATCTGGCATTCCTTCTTTTAAGGTTCATCCAAATTCTTATATTCTATGTTCTAAGACCCTTCCCAAATCTGTCCTTACATCTAAACTCATACTCTATGTTCTAAGATCCTTTTCAGTTCTAATATTTTATGTTCCATGATTCTTTTTATTCTCTGATCCCATAGCCCAGAACTCTTTCCCATAGGCTCCAAATAATGTTCACCTTAATCATCTCTCCACTCCATGCATGACATAGTTACATTTCCTCACTCCTGTCCAAAAGACATCTCACTGAGCAGGAAACCTGTGCCATGCCTTGCCCCTGCCCTGGGTACAAAGGCATAGCCAGCTGTCCCTTCCCCCTTCCCCAGCCCTTACCTGAGAGAAGGCATCCTAGCAAAATAGGCACCAAGAGCCACTGGAGGCTTCTGGATAGATGCTCTGTCCAGTCCATTCACTGCATTAGGAAGATGTCTCAGCCTTTTCTTCCTGGAACCTAGTAGGGCTAATGGGGTCTGCCTCGAGTCCACGTTCCCCTCACTAGTTTCAAGCCTTCTCTCATGAACATGTTCTGCCCCTCCTTCCCCAAGGCGGAAAGAGCCAGGCCTGGCAAACAGCAAGCCAGGGGTTGAATTCATACCCGGGGATATCAAGTATTCTCTACAGGGGAAGCCTAATCCCCTGCCAGGCTGTAAGAATCCACACTTTCTGGGCTGGGCTTAGAGGAGAATTCTTCACTTTTTCCCATGGTTCACTCTTGGCAACTCTGGCTTATTTTCCTTGATCATCTATTGGAGAAAAGGACAAATGGTCAAGTCCCCATCCTGGTTACACAGACCTACATTTTTTTTTTCTTTACCCAATCTGTCAAGCTGGATGATGAACTTCCAGACAAGCAGAGGCAGTGAGACCAGACCCAGAAATAGAGGTGTCTAAACCACAGAGTCTAAAGAAATTTTAAATATATATTGGCCAAGAACCCGGATAGTTCCCTGGAAAAGAAATTGACTTAAGAGTTGACTCGGAGTCATTATGAGATCTTTTCTCTTTAGAGACTCAGTTGTGTAGTTAGAGGAGACTCAAACTCAGATCTTCTTACTGTGTCCAATGCTATTTCCACTAAACTGCATTGCCTCAGTGTATGTGGGATTTCTATATTTAAAAAAAAGCATTTGACAAAATGTCTCAAGTTATACTGAAGGAAGGATAGTTAGGTGGGATCGCAAATGAGTGAATGACCAGACTACAAGAATGATAATAATGGATTGATGTTCATCTGGAAGGAGATCTCAAAAGGTGGGCTGCAGGATTCTATCTGATAGACTAGAATCACTGAACATTTTTATCAGTTATTTGGATGAAAATTTATCAAGTTAGTAGAGAATACAAAACTGTAAGGGATAGATAATTTATGGGATGAGAGATTCTTGATCAAAAAACATGTCACCAGGTTAAAATAAGTCCAATCTAATAAGATGGAATTTATTAAACACTTGTCTTCAAAAAACCAATATTTCATATAAAGGACTGAGGGACTTGAGTAGACAACAATTCATGTGAAAAAGAGCTTCCAAGGCTTTCCTGGGCTAAAAACTCAAAATGGCCGACAAGAAAAAGATAATCTGCTCTTGATTAACATAAATTGAGTAGCAGCTAACTGGCCTAGAGATTAGAAATTTACATCAGAAAGACTAATTCAAATCTTGCCTCAGTGATTTCCTAGCCATGTGCCTCTGTTTTCTCATCCATAAATTAAGGGGAAGAGGGGTGTGATGAGAAATTGGATTCAATGACCTCCAATGTTCCTTTCAACATAATCCTATGACTAAATGTATAGCATCCGGAATGACAATTCCCCTCAATTGTATTAACTAAATTTCCACCATTAGAGAGTCATTCCTTGAGAATCATTCCATTGGAATAAGTATTATACTATTCATTCTCTTCTTTTAAAATATCTTCTCTCGGGGCAGCTAGGTGGCGCAGTGGATAGAGCACCAGCCCTGAAGTCAAGGAGGACCTGAGTTCAAATTTGATCTCAGACACTTAACATTCCCTAGCTGTGTGACCCTGGGCAAGTCACTTAACCTCAATTGCCTCAGGAAAAAAAATAAAATAACCTCTCTCTCCCCTCCACACATCAACCTTAATGTCACTTATTCATACAACATTTATTTAATATAGACAATGCTCAAAATATTTCCTTAGGCCTTGGGAGAAAGAAAAGTTTAGGTGATACAATTTTTTAAAATTTAAGTCCTGTGGCTCTTTTCAACAGTAAGGTGATTCAGGCCAGTTCCAATGGTCTTGTGATGGAGAGAGCCATCTGCATCCAGAGAAAGGATTGTAAGGACCAAGTACAGATCACAACATAGTATTTTCACTTTTTGTTGTTATTTGCTTGAATTTTGTTTTCTTTCTCATCTTTTTTTCCTTTTTGATATGATTTTTCTTGTGTAGCATGATAATTGTGGAAATAGATACAGAAGAATTGCACGTGTTTTACATATATTGGATTACTTGCTGTCTAGGGGAAGGGAAGTGGGGGAAAAGGGAAGGAGAAAAAAATTTGGAACACAAGGTTTTACAAGGGTGCATGTTGAATATTATCTTGTGTGTCTTTTAAAAATAAAAAGTAAAAAAAAATAAAATTTAAATCTTTTTCTTCATGGAACTTGCAGTATGTAGACATAAATGCAGACAATTATAAGATGCAATATTACTTGAAAAATTCATTCAATAAAATCCCATTCAAGATTCACACTTGAACATGTGCAAAAATGTTTGTGGCAGCCCTTTTTGTAATGGCAAGAAACTGGAAACTGAATGGATGCCCATCAATTGGAGAATGGCTAAACAAATTATGGTATATGAATGTCATGGAATATTATTGTTCTGTAAGAAACGACCAGCAGGATGATTTCAGAGAGGCCTGGAGAGACTTGCAAGAACTGATGCTGAGCGAAATCAGCAGAACCAGGAGATCATTATACACGGCAACAACAATACTATATGACAATCAATTAAGATGGACATGGCTCTCTTCAACAATGAAATGTTTCAAACCACTTCCAATTGTTCAGCGATGAAGAAAGCCATATACATCCAGAAAGAGGCCAGTGGGAACTGAACATTTTAATGCTTTCTGTGCATGTTTGCTTACATTTTGTTTTCCTTCTTAGGTTGCTTTTTTTTTTTTCTCTTTCTAGATCCGATTTTTCTTGTGCAGCAAGATAACTGTATAGATATGTATACATATTTATATTTATCATATATTTTAACATATTTAGCATGTATTAGACTACCTGTCACCTAGGGGAGGGGGCAGAGGGAAGGAGGGAAAAATTTGGAACAGAAAATTTTGCAAAGGTCAATGTAGAAAAATTACTCATATGTTCTGTAAATAAAAAGCTTTAATAAACAAACAAACAAAAAAAAAAGATTCACACTTGATTTATGGAAGATTCCCAGACCAATAATACCAGGAGCACTCATCATTCTATCACCATGACATTTTAAATCAAGAACTGGCTTTGTCACAATATAGCATTTTCACTCTTTTGTTGTTGTTTGCTTGCATTTTATTTTCTTTCTAATTTTTTCCAGTTTGATTTGATTTTTCTTGTGCAGCAAGATAATTGTATAAATGTATATGCATATATTGGATTTAACATATATTTCTACCATGTTTAACATATATTGGGACTACTTGCCATCTAGGGGAGGGTGTGGGAGAAGAGAGGAGAAAATTGGAACAGAAGGTTTTGCAAGGGTTAATGTCAAAGAATTACCCATGCATATGTTTTGAAAAATAAAAATCTTTAATTAAAAACAAAAAAAAGAACTGGTTTTGGAGTTGAAAACCTGGGCTATACACATACTAGTAGGGAGACCTTAGGCTACTCATTTAAGCTCCATGGGACTTTTAGGACAAGTCTCTAAGACCACTATTGCCCATCTGCTATTGGTAAAGGGGTTTTCCACACAAGGATTCCCCATACTAATTAAATCACAGATATATTCTACCTCTCCTACCCTACCCCCAAAAAAGAAAGGAGCATTGGAGAGGTATCAAGGTTTTCAGGGTGTGCTGGAGAGCTGAAGGAGCACTGATGTATGGTGAGTTCCTCATACAGAGAGAAGGGGAGCCTGCCTCTTCCCCTGCTCCCTGAGAATGCTGAAACCTTTCTCAAACACTGAATTAGTAACTGAGCTGCCTGCATTGTTCCTCTGAGAGTAAACTCCATTGTCTTCCCTTGGCCTGAGTCAATAGAAGAGGTAAATCCACCGTGTGACCAAGGAAACACTGGGCTGGCTGGGGTGGTAGGTGGAGAACTTGGGGGAAGGGCAAGGGAGGGGAAAATATGCTGGAAATTCCTCTCTATATATATGGAAGGAAGGCAGTAACTGAAAAGTTGACTCCCCATGGAGCACAATGAATTTAGGATTAGGGCAAGGACAGATTCAGTTTGTATTTAACCCATCTGGTTGACCACATCTGCTCTGTCACTAGCGTAGTGACAATAAACAAGTCATTCTTTCACTCTGAACCTTGGTTTTTCTTATCTGATAAATGTGTATAATAATGCCTACCCCATTCAGTAGTTGAGGATAGAAAGACGAAGGAAGTAAGCTTTGATCTAGCACCTAGTGTGGGCCAAGCACTGTGGATAGGACAAAAGAAGGGCCAATGGGAATGCTCCCCCAGAACATGCACACTTAGGTAAGGCATAGTGGATAGAGAGCAGAACTTAGTGTCATGACTAAGGTATCTTTGTGTGATACTGAGTAAATCCCTTAACATCTCTGCTCTAAATCTCAGTTTCCCAATGTGTAAAACAGGGCTAATTAATTGTTGGTGTTGAGTCGTAGCTGACTCTGAGACCCAATTTGGGATTTTCTTGGCAAAAATACTGGAACAGTTTTCTATTTCCTTCTCCAGCTCATTTTATAGATGAGAAAATGTAGGCAATCAGGATTAAATTACCCAGAATTTTAAAAAAATAAAAATAAATAAAAAACTAGCAAGGCCAGATTTTAAATCATGAAGACTCATCTTCCTGATTCCAGTTAGTATATCTCTCTAGAACAGTCAACACGGAGCTTTATACAATGTCCCAAAAGTCTTAGTGCTATTTTCTGCCCTTTACTAATCAAGCTTTTAAAGTGTTAAGTCATTAAAGCCAAAGCTGCATGAAGATTTTGGAAATGCCCTGAATAAAAGAAGTACTATGGGAAGTTATAAAAGGCTGTGTGGTTCAGGAGAAAAAAAACCGGCCAGAGAGTCATAGAACTTGAAATCAAGCCCCATCTTTGACCCATGATGGCACTGTGAACTTGGCTAAGACGTTTCATGTCTCCTTCCTCCCCCAAGACTCTAAGTTCATAAGAAGGTGTTAATGACCCTTGGTGAAAGAAGTCCCCACAGGGACAGAGCATCAGCTCCATCCCATCCCTGACCCCCCCCTCCTAACAGTGCTATGGCCCCCTTTCATAGTGGGGACCATCCATGGTTGCATCTAGACTCTCAATGCTACCAGTTTCCTATACTCCTAATGTAACGCTTCCCCTGCCCCACCAGATCAGAGGCTGCCTCCCTCCTGGCTGCACAGAAATGCTCACTCCTCGGGCCACAATTGTGTCACTGGGAGGCATTGCAAATGGAGGGGGATCAGAGCTCAGGAGATCAGTCTTCAATCCTTTCTCTACCAGACTCCCTGTGTAACCCAGACCAAACTCCTTAGTCAATTCCTGTAAATTGATCTATAAAATGAAGGGATTGGCAGGTGAGCTTTGAGATCCTGGCCAGCTCTGAATCTATGATTCTATACTCTTAGGAGCCCTCGATCTCTTCCTTCTGTATCCTCCTCTTCTTAGTGTCCTCTGCCCCACCTTCTCCTAGTTCTCAGAAACCCATAGTGACCACAGTCCCCTTCCCAGTCCTATGCCCCATAAGGCTTTGCCCAAAGTAATCATAGCAAATAGCTCATCTTTCTATAGACTTTGAAGTTAACAAAGGGCTAGTTATACAGGCACACACACACACATCCTGTGATGTAATGCAAGTATTAAGTATCAACCTCCTTATTTTATAGATGAGGAAATTGAGTCTTAGGGAGGGGAAGTGGCTCCCTCACACAGCAAGTAAGCATTAGAGACAGAATTTGGACTCGGAGTACTGATTCTATATTCAGAGCTCGCAACACTACATTCATCAGGATGCCTCAAAGAAGACCCTGATCAATGAATTGTTTATTGAATGAGTAACTGTAAATTTGACTGGATCTGTTGCAGAGGTTTCTGGCTTTCCTAGGATGTTTCTCCCTAGAAGTACCAACTTTCATGACCAAAACAGCAATGAATTAGCCTTTTCACAATTTTTTTTTGCAAGGCAATTGGGGTGAGGGTCACCAAGGTGGTGCAGTGGATAGAGCACCAACCCTGAAGTTAGGAGGACCTGAGTTCAAATGTGAGCTCAGACACTTAACACTTCCTGGCTGTTTGACCCTGGGCAAGTCACTTAACCCCAATTGCCCAATTGCCTCAGGAAAGAAAGAAAAGAAAGAGAGAGAGAGAGAGAAAGAAAGAAAGAAAGAAAGAAAGAAAGAAAGAAAGAAAGAAAGA
>JAJPUD010001511.1:336334-359552 GCA_023553655.1 Myrmecobius fasciatus | reverse complement strand
AGAAAGAAAGAAAGAAAGAAAGAAAGAAAGAAAGAAAGAAAGAAAGAGAAAGAAAGAAACACAGACAACTGTTTTAAGTGACTTGCTCAGGGTGACACACCTAGTAAATGTTTAGTGTCTGAGGGCATTCAGACCTTCCTAGTTCCAGGGCCAGTGCTCTATCCACCATGCCCTACCTTTTCACATTAAGTCCTGGACTTTGGGGCAGGCCAGCTCCAGACTTGGGGTGCCTCCTTGTTCACCAGGATCTGGAATTGAAAGCCAGATCTTCCAAGTGAGTCTCATGTTTCCTTCATTATCTGAGGAGCAAAGGGGCTCAATTCTGGACACATACCCACTGGGGGATGTCAGTTTCTCTTTATGGACATAGGCATCTTGCAAGATAGCTCTAGACATATCTGGGTCCTTTGGATGACCAGTAAACTCAGGTGGAAGCTCTGCCAGCCATCCCCCTACTCTTGCCCTCCCTTCCATTCTAGTTCATCCATTCACCCAATGCTACGTTCATCTATCTGCAGCTCATTCTGAAGTTGGATGATCACTCATTGGGAATGCTGCAGAAGAGATTCCTATTTAGTCAAGTATGAGTTAGTTATGATATAATCATATATGATATAATTTCTCCCTTTTAGAAATCCTTCATATGTCAAGTCATTTTTAGCAAGTCAGATTTGAACTTCTCTACCTAGTCTTACAGTGGCTAGGTGGTGCCATAGTGCCTCATCTTCCTGAGCTCAAATCCAAACTCAAGACACTTCATAGCTGTGTGTCCCTGGGCAAATCACTTAACCCTGTTTGCCTCAGTTTCCTCATCTGTAAAATGATCTGGGGAAGGAAGGCAAACCGTTCCAATATCTTTATCAAAAAATCCCCAAATAGTCACAAAGAATCAAACATAACTGAAACTACAGAACAACAACAAAAACTATTCTTAAATCTTTCCACAATGTGGTGCTACCCTACTTTTGCAGTATTGTCAAACTCTTACTCTCCTCTGTCTCCGTTCCCTATCCCAAACACTGTCTCTGCTCTACTCTATTTAGAGAATTTCTTATGTCTAGACATGTATCATCCTTCAAGACTCAAAAATGTCATCTCCTCCGGGAAGTCTTTTCTTATCTTCCCAGTTGCCAATGTCCTTTTTTTGCCTCATGATTACATCTAATTCTCCATTTGTACTTTTCTAATGCAAGTACAGCAATAGATTTAATTACTTAGGACCAGGGTTTAAATCCTGCCATTGACACTTCCTTATAAGGCAAAATCACCTTACCACAGTAGTCTTCAGTTTCCTTTTCTGTAAAATGGAAGTAACAATTGATGCTATCAACCTAAAGAACTACAAAATAGGAAGGAAGGAAGGAAGGAAGGAAGAAAGGAAGGAAGGAAGGAAGGAAGGAAGGAAGGAAGGAAGGAAGGAAGGAAGGAAGGAAGGAAGGAAGGAAGGAAGGAAGGAAGGAAGGAAGGAAGGAAGGAAGGAAAAGAAAAACTAGCATTTATTTATAGCCTATTTTGTGCCAGGCATTACACTACAAATATTATCTCATTTGATGTTCATGACAATCCTGAGGGTTATATAATATTATTATTCCCACTTCACAGTTGTGGAAAGAGGCTCACAGAGGATAAATGACTTATGCAGGGTCACACAGCCAGTAAGTAACTGAAGCTGAATGTGAATTCAGGTCTTCCTGACTGTAATCACTTGCATTACTGCAGTGCAGAAATGGACATTAGCATTAATGTTTGTGTTAAAGGTAGACAATACCTCATCTATATTGCCTCTTGTTCCCTTATAAGACTGTGAGCTCCCAAGGAAATGTGTAGCTAAACTTTGTATTTGCACCATTACCCACAAAAGTGTCTAGTTCATTGCTCTGCATTCAATAGATGTTTAATTAATATTTGTGAAACTGAATTTAAAATCATTTGTTGTGAACCTACTGTGTGTAAAGAATCTCCCAGCTGGTAAATCACCCAAGCTAGTGTACCTCTGTTACACTCAGAGAATACAAACAACAATGGGGACCTTCATTCCCTATCTCTGTTCTTGTTAGACAGGTGTTTCTGTCTTTGCCTATAGAGAATAAGCTACAATGAGACCATGAGCAGGAGCTTCTATAAAGAAATGGAAATGGGCTTTTTGCTTCCTCCTTAACCCAGATGGACTTTATAGGGCAGCCTCTGGCAGCGTCTGTTAGGTTGCCACTTCTATGTGTCTGGTGCCCTCATGTGTCTTCTTGAAGTCCTACAGCCTCTTGGGAACCCTAAGAAGTGGGATGGGTCAGCCAGTTACAAACCTACCCCAGCTGGGGTGAGAGAGCAAAGAGAGAGATAGAAACAAATACACAGACAGACAGACAGAGACACAGAAAGAGACAGAGAGAAAGACACAGAGACAGACAGAGAGAGTGTGAAAGAATATGAGAGAGGCAGAGAGACAGAGACAGAGAGAAAGAGAGAGACAGAGAGAGAGAGAGAGTTGGGACAGGAAGAAGGAATGATGGAAGAAAGATGACATTATTCTTTCCTGGTTCTCCTCTCAACTGTATAACCAATCATTTTCAATCTCCTCTACTGAATTGTCCTGTTTATGCTGACTAATTTGTGTTCTTTCCCACCCAGGTAACTATCCTAGGATTTCTTTTCCCTCATATTATTTGATTTGGTAATTGCCTGAGTTTCCATGGATTCAAACATCAGAGACAGAGAGTAAGAAAGACACAGAGACAAAGATGGGCAGACAGAAACAGATTCATGCAGATGAACCTATTTGTCCAGCCCTAACCTTTCTCTTAATCACATCTCCATTATTCATACCTTCAACTAGACATTTTGAGTTTAGGATGTCTATGAGATATCCATTTCAAGATGTCCAATAAGAAATTGGTAATTATCTTTTCCTATCATTTCCTCCCCCTCTTCCTAACTTCCTTATTACGGTCTAGAACATCATCATCCTCACATTCCAGGTTCAAAGACTAAGTGCCCTCCTTGAATCCTTACTCTCTCACCCCCATATTCAAACAGTTACAATATCTAGTCCCATTATTTCTAAATCCAAATCATCCCTCATTTTCTTTCCTCTAACACCACCCTGGAGCAAGACCATATGTCACCTCATGCCTGGACTATTACAATAGCCACTTCAAGGGTCTCTCTTCTTCAAGTCTCTCCCCATTCTTGCCCATCCTCCAGCTCAGATACCAAAACAATCATGCTAAATTTAGGTCTGCCTATGTCACGGCTCCCCACAATTCAATTAAGTGTAGTGGCTCTCTGTTACATCCAAGATCAGATATTTAAAATCCTTTTTTACCTTTAACCTTCTTCTTAACTTGGCCCCTTCCTACCTCTCCAGTCTTCTTAAGTAAAGGGCTCACCCTCACACATTATGCATGCCAGTGACATTGGTCATCTTGCTTTTTCTCTCACAAAATACTCCATCTTCTGACAGAACATCTTCTCTGGCTGAGCCCCATGCCTGCAAAGTTCCCCCTCCTTATTCCAACCTCCGTGGCTTCCTTTAAGTCTCAGCTAAAATTCCACTTTCTCCATGAAACCATTCACAATCCTCCTTAATCTTAGTGCCTTCCCTCTGAAACCATCAATTTATCCTCTATATATCTTCTCTGTATATATGTGTTTGTATGTTATTTCCCCTATTGGGACTATGGGCTCCTTGAAAGGAGATGTTTTTTGCCTTTTTTTGTATCCTCAGCATTTAGCTTTGTGCCTAAAACACAGCAGAAAGTTAATAAATATTTGTTGACTTAATAAATGTTTGCCAAGTTGATCCTATGATCCTATGATGAAATTGGGAGAGAAACTTGGGCAAAAGTAAGAAATGCTCCAATCCCTGGGGTTACATATTGACCCCTCCCTTACACCAGAATAGTAACAGAAATTTCTAACATTTGTTCAATTGCTTAATCCCAGCTATATCTGGGAGTCCATCTTCAAAGTGGCCAATATGACCAGGTCAAGTAAAGACTATTCACCAGTCTCTTTATCTGATTTCTCACTCTTGGCAAAGAAACATTTCTTCTTTCCCATTCCTGCTTCTTCTCCTGGGATAGCCCAGGTAAATCTTACCCTGGTATGAAGTCCCTGATGGTTTGTTTCCTCCTATAAACACACACAAGCACACACACACACACACACACACACACACACACACAGCTGATTAGTTGGTATAGAGATCTTATTCCCTCATTTCTGCCCTTTACTATCATCTCTCCTCCATTCAATCCCAATCATCATTCTCTCTCTTACTTGTCTCCTTTTAATTGTTTCTTCTTGTGTTTACACTATTCATATATTAAAGTGCCTGCATTCCCATTTATATTTGGCCAATTCAAAAATCCAATCCAAAAAGTATTATTAAGAATGTATTTTGCTCCAAGCACTCTACTGGACACTGGGAATACAAAGAAAAAAACTAAAAATATAAAGTTCCTTGCCCTCAACTTGTCTATATTGGGATGGGAAATGAATAGGACATTTACAGACTTAAGTAAGGAAAAGACAATGTGAGGAGGCAGAGAATGCTAATGACCAGGAAAATGAGGTTAGGATTCCGCTAAGAAGTGACAATTAATTTGAGTTTTAAATGAAGTTTAGGACTCTTAAGAGGGGAAAATAATGAAGGAGCATGCTCCAGGTCTGGGAAATAACCTTTGTAAAGGCTCAGAAGTAGGAGATGAATTGACAAATGGAATAAACAACAATCAGTTGACTGAAATATCAAGTGCATGAAAGGGAAGCATAGAAATAAGTCTAGGAAGTGAGACTGGAACCAAAATAACAACTGATTTAAATAAAATATTCAAGAGTTTGTATCATACCCTGGGGGTAACAGGGAAGCACTGGAGTTTCTTGATTAAGAAAATGCCCCAGTCAGATATGGAGGATTCACTGTAGGATGATGGAATGGGAAGGGTAGAGCCTAGAAGAAAAGAAATCAATCAGGAAGTAATTGCAAGAATGCGGGTAATGAGAGTCTACACTTGGGTGGTGGCCTTGTAAGTGGGGGGTGGGAAGGACAGGAGAAATGTTGTAGAGCCAAAATTGTCAAGATTTGGCAGCTAATTTTATCAGGGAGAAGGAGAGATTAATAATGGTTCCAAGGTTGTAAACTTAAATGGAATAGAAAAATAGTGGTACCCTTGACAGAAATAGAGAAGTTTGGGGAAGTGGGTTAGAATATATAAGGGGAAAGATGTTGAATTCAATTTTGGTTTCATTGAGTTTGAGATGCTTATTAGTCATATAAGTGGAAGTCAATAAATAATTTATTAATCTCCTAAGACACTCCATGCATTGGAGATACAAAGACAAAAGTGAATCATTCCCTGCCTTCAAGTTGACAATTGTAAATAAAGATCAGGAGAGAGACAAAGGTCAGATATATATAGACTTCAGAGTCATTTGCACAGGCAACAATTAAACTCATGAGAACTGATAAACATTAAGGCCAAACCTTGATCATATATAATTGGTCAGATTGCAGTTTTTGATCTCTATTGGGCCATTCTTTGGAACTTTGAGTGGTTCAGGTTTGGTTTGACTTATATTGTTCTTTGAAAAGTCAATGCCTGTGTAATGGGAAATAAACATTAGGCCCTTTGGACTAGCTAGAGCTCATTCCATGGAATGTCAAGTCTGTGCCCTGGCCATTTCTAAGGAAATTTAAGTTCAATACCATTTATGTTGTGGGGAATGCTAGTAAACCTTTAACAATTAGCATTCCAAAAATAAACATATGAACAAGACACACTTTTAAGTTTAATCTACATTATTATGTCTCAACAATCAATAAATCCAACCCCAATTTTCAAGTGATAACTGGTTTACACGACATAAATTTACTGAAAATGTAACTATCAACTCTCATGAGCTAGTACAAACTGGCTCCATCCCTTCACTACTCAATACTGCAAAGATTTTCACTTGTATTCCCTTCCCACCTTCATCAATTAGAATAGCAAGCTTTTTTCATCTATTTAAAAAAATACATTCACATTAACTTCTCATTGTCTCTGAATAATTCCCCCAAGATCCACGTTTCTTGATCTATCGTCCCCATCTGATACTTGTGTAGAGTTTGGAACTATTGTTCAGAGATAGTTTCTTTGTATTTTCACCTTCCCAGAATGTAGAACAAGAAGCTTTCTTTATCTGGACTTTTCATGAGGGATTGGCAGAGGGGCTGCCCTTCCTAAACCTTTGAAACATAGTAGCTGTAATCCATAGAAGGTGCAACACAGATGTTGAATTGGGAGATCCTGAGCCTGAGCCTTGGACCCTTAGGTACAGTTTCCATTTTGTGTCTTCTCCAAGCTGTAGGTAACAGAATATCAACACTGAGATGGGCACATCAAAGCTCTTGGGCTTCTAGGCAGAGCTGAGATCAGTGAATGTTGTGAAACTCTACCCTACTTGTAAAAGATTACTGAAGACACGAAGAATAGATAGATCAAGAAACATGGATCTTGGGAGAATTATTCAGTCAATAAGAAGCTGATGTGAATGTGAACTCCCATAAAATAATCCACATTTTGATATTTTAGGATTTTTGTTCTAAGTTTGATGTTTTAACCTCCCAAAAAGATATAAAAGTGTTTATAATTTACTACCACTTGTTTGCTGGGCGTTTAAGTCGTACAGCAGATAGGGCCAGAGTCAAGAAGAGCTGACTTGAAATATGACCTCAGAGACTTATTAGCTGTGAGACTCTGAACAAGTCACTTAACTTTGTTTACCTCAGTTTCTTCATCTGTTAAAAGAGCTAGAGAAGGAAATGGCAAGCCTCTCCAGTATCTTTACCAAGAAAACCCTATGAAGAGTTGGTCATAACTGAAACAACCAAACAACAACAAAAATATTTCATTTATATTGTACCTTTCTATATTGCATATTGTATTGTACATTGTGTCATATTGTGTTGTATAGAAATATTATATTCTATATTGACTTTTTCTACCATCCTCTTTTTCAGGAGACCCTAATCATGAGCCAAACATAACTCATAAATGATTCTCTCTGAGGTTTATAGTGGTTATATACAGAACCAGGATTTCCCAGTCCCAAGGATTGAAGATGGCTACATGAATAGATCTGGGGCAAAAAGGGAAACTCCTAGTAGCAAGGAGAGAGTAAATGCCCCAGCCTACCTCCTGTGTCTGAGAGTAGTTGTATGTATGTCCTGAATGGAGAGAGGTGTTGTTATATATGAATTCATCCTTAACCTCACCTCAGCCAAAACCCTTTGCTGAGGGGTACTTGAATACATCTCAGTTGGCAGTTGCTCCATTAGTAATAATACACATCTCAAAAGCAGAAAATCTTGGGACATAGAGCTGACTATATGGAAGATACATTACCTATTCTTTATCTAATAATCAGCTTTATTAGAACCATTAGTGATAAGAATATCAGCATCTTCTTTAACTCATCTTCTCTTGAGAGACCTAGTCACTTAATATATTTACAAGAAAAGAAAAAAAAAAAAAAACAAGAAGAGATTTTCATTGTCCAAGTTCTTGACACTTAAATGGTAAAGGAGGAGACATAGCTGTGGTTTCGCTGGTATAGGGAACTACTAGTGAAGGGATGCCCTCTATGACTGTGGGTGGCATTTGTAATACAGCTTATAATCTTGAATAATTGCCTGAGTTACTAAGAGGTGAAGTGACTTACTCAGAGTCACACAGCCAGGATGTATCAACTTGGGATATATTGTTTTGTTTTCATAAATTATTAAAATGTTGATAATCATCAAATGGCAAAAGTGAGAAGAGAGCAGATGTAAACTTGGGTAAATTAGCCCAATTTAACCTCTCCAGCTCTGATCATCTAGTACAACCATTTATAGGTAAAGGTCTTTCTGACTCCAAGACTAATTCACTACCACTAGTCAGGCTCCCTTTCATTCTGAACCCTATGTCTCTCTCAAGGTAACCTAAGATCACACTAGCTTAGCCATGCAATCTTGCTTAATCAGGTCTTCCTGTTCTGAATTTGTAAATCCTGCACTTGGATTTTCCCTTTTGACCTGGAACCCCAAACAAAACACTCCATCCTCCTGCAAATGCCCACAGCCAGCAACTTCCCTGACCCACTACCTCTGCACTCCCTGGGTGTGCTGATTCTTTTTCATCCAAGGCTGCATCTCTGCAGCACAGCAAACCACTCTAGTATCTTTGTCAAGAAACCCCCAAATGGAATCATGAACAGTCAGACATGAAGCAACTGAACAACAGCAACAACATGCCATGCTTTTATTCATTCTCTGTTATCTGCTCTTGCTTCAATATTTCCTATATTTCTTTATAAAATCTCAGCGTTTCCATATGAGTCTGTTCAGACAAATTCCATTTTTTAAGGTAGGCACTGCTATTATCCTAATTTTACAAATAGGGAACTGAAGCTGAAAGAAGTTAAATGGTTTGTCCAGGATCACACTAGTAGGTATCTGAAAGGATTTGAAGTCACAATTTCCTGACTCCAAACTCATTACTCTATCCACTGTGCTACCTGTCAACCAAATGTCCTAACTGGAAGCCAAAAGTCTGAGATATATATACTTCTATACAGATAATTCCAGAAAGTGCTAAAAATTATCTCATGCTACAAAGGTTTTGGAGAAAGAAATAGCAAATCACTGTAGTATCTTTGCCAAGAAACCTCAAATGGGGTCACAAAGAGTTAGACATGACTGAAAATGACGGCATACCCTAAAAAAAAAAAGATTTGCATTAAAGTTATAAATCAGGAGCAGAGTGTTAATCAAATGGAAAGAGAAAACAAATCAAAAATACATTTGTAATGTGAAATCATAACAATCAGTAGCATAGAGCTTTAGGGACTCCACGATAAGATAAAAATATTACAAATTATAAAAATCCAAATAAAAATTAGGAGAGCAAAGCCAATTGTATATCGTCATATAACAAAAAAAAAAATTATCAGTCTTTTCTTATACCTTCCAGTGTATGTAGAAATTAGTATGTTTCATTGCATGTGGGCTATTTATTATTTTTTAATTTTAAAGCTTTTTATTTTCAAAACATATGCATAGTTTCCAACATTCATCCTTGCAAAACCTTGTGTTCCAAATTTTTTTCTCCCACACTTCCCCCCCGATGGCAAACAATCCAATATATGTTAAATATGTGCAATCCTTCTATATGTATTTCCACAATTATCATGCTACACAAGAAAAACCATATCAGAAAGAAAAAAAAAATGAGAAAGAAAACAAAATGCAAGCAAACAACAACAAAAAAGTGAAAATACTATGTTGTGGTCCACACTCAGTTCCCACAGTCCTTTCTCTAGGTACAGATGGCTCTCTCTATCATAAGACTATTGCAATTGGCCTGAATCACCTCATTGTTGAAAAGAGCCAAGTCCATTAGATTTGATCATCGAATAATCTTGTTGCTGTGTACAATGTTCTGTTGGTTCTACTCACTTCAATTAGCATCAGTTCATGTAAGTCTCTCCAGGTCTTTCTGAAATCATCCTGTTGATCATTTCTTATAGTACAATAATATTTCATAACATTCATATATCATAATTTATTCAGCCATTCTCCAACTGATGAGTATTCACTCAGTTTCCAGTTCCTTGCCACTACAAAAAGGACTGCTACAAGTATTTTTGTGCAGTAGGTCCTTTTCCTTTTTTATGATCTCTTTGGGATATGGGTCCAGTAGAGATACATGTAGGTTATTTAGTCTTTTTTTATTATTATTTATTTTTATTTCTTTCTTTATTTATTTTTTGCTGAGGCAATTGGGATTAAGTGACTTGCCCAGGGTCACACAGTTAGGAAGTGTCTGAGATCAGATTTGAACTCAGGTCCTCCTGACTTCAGGGCTGGTGCTCTATCCACTGGGCCACCTAGCTGCCCTGGGCTATTTAGTCTTGACAAACATCTAATATCTTGAACCAAAAGTCTAATAAGTTCAACCAATCATCAGGCCCTACTGAATTTCAATCTTCTGAAGATAATTGAAGCACTAATATGTTGCTTTCACAATAAGATCTCCACCCCTTCATTTTACATAAGGGGAAACTGTGGCCAAAGGAGGTTAAATAATTTGTCAGAGGTGAACAGATAGCAAGTGCCTGGTGAAATTTGAAACTAGATATTTTAGCTCCAAAGCCAGTACTTTTTTCAGTGTATCATTCTGCCTCTCCTTATACTATTATATTTCAATTACTTAATCAAGTGTCCATGCAAATACAAAGTAAGCCTGAAAGAAATTCCTAGAAAAGATAATGCTATAATTTCACTCAGAAAGAAGGTTCCATATTTAGGAAAAGCTCTAGCAAGACATAGCAAGACTTTGGGAAATTCCATTTTATCTCTTTCTGTAAAGTGTCAGCACTTCAAAATGATTAATCACAGGCACAACTGAAATGACCATGGTGGAAACATCCAGTCTGATGGAGGCAATTATCTTGATGTTCTCTGCTCTGATCAGATCATATACCAAGAATCTCATTTAATTCTAAACTTTAAAGGATGAATAGTAATTCCACCAATGGTAATGGGGAGAAGGTACAGCACAATCTGCTCTGAGGTGGCAGAAGTAACCAAGTAAAACCAGAAAAGGACATTCTGTTATAGCACCAAAAGCCATGACTTGTGCTCACTTGCTGGTTTCATGTCTCTTTTCCATAGTCTCCAATCTATCTAGTAAGGGCATACCCCCATCCATCTTTTCACTGGTCCTGCTTTCTTTTTGTAAAAATGTGTTTAACATTGAGAGGCAGCACAGCATTATGGAGAACAACCGTGCTTCAGAGTCATGAAGACTTGGTGGATTCAAAACCTGCCACAGACATTTACTAATAATATTAGTTTCTTCTTCTATAAAATAAGGCATTTCAGTTTAATGAGATTCCAGCTCTAAATTTATAATCCTACAATGATCATTAAAGTTAAATTTGCTATATAAAGAAGTCCCTGATGTGGCTCTTTCCAAAATGAGATAATTCAGATCAATTCCAATAATCTTCTACATCCAGAGAGAGGTCTGTAGGAACTGAGTATGGACCACAACATAGCATTTTCACTCTTTCTGTTGTTATCTGCTTGCATTTTGTTTTCTTTCTCAGTTTTTTTTTTTCCTTCTTGCTCTGATTTTTCTTGTGCAGCAAGATAACTATATAAATATGTATACATATATTGTATTTAACATATATTTTAACATATTTAATATGTATTGGATTATCTGCCACCTAGGGAAGGGGGTGGGGGAAAGAAGGGGAAAATTTGGAAAACAAAGTTTTGCAAAGGTCACTGTTGAAAAATTATCCATGCATATGTTTTGTAAATAAAAAGCTTTAATAAAAATAAATAAATAAATAAAGATGATTAGGGGGAAAAGAAAAGGAAAAAAAAGTCCCTGGAGAGACCAGCATATTTGGCTTGAATTCAAACTCCTCCAGAGGAATAAATATATTTTTTTTCATTATCATGAATCTTGTTGATTGCTGAGTTAAGAGTTTCTGCATAGGGCCATGCATGCATTAAATGATTAGGATAGGTTGTTGTCCTTTGTTCTTGAAGAGGACCAAAATGATATCACTATGTGGCTGATCAGATCAATATAAGTTCAGAGCTCTGCCACAGGTCAGACAGAAATAGTCCCAATGAACATTGGAGGTGACTTCTCTAACTTTGCACATCTTACATTTCTTCTGAACTAATATAATTCTGGGGGTTTTTTGCTTTTGTTTTGTTTTGCTTTGTTTTGTTTTGTTTTGCTTAGCAATTGAGGTTAAGTGACTTGCCCAAGGTCACACAGCTAGGGAATGTTAAGTGTCTGAGATGAGATTTGAACTCAGGTCCTCCTGACTTCGGGGTTGTGCTCTATCCACTGCGCCACCTAGATGCCCCAATATAATTCTGTTTTGCTCGTAGCACTTTCTCTGATGAGGGCACACCATGCTAGGTAATCCTGTGCCAGTGTCTCCTGTGTCATACAATCAATTCTAAAGTTTTTAAGAGAAACTTTTGAAACTGTCCTTGTGTCACTTCCTTTGACCACCTAGTGAGCACGTGCCATGTGTGAGTTCTCCATAAAATAGGAGTAAATTAATGAATGGATGAATGAAAGGACATTCACTAGGCACTTACTATTTGCTGAGCATATGGTACCACAGATTATATAGAAGTTCTGACCTTAAAAAAAAAAAAAAAAAAAAAAAAACACCTTTCTGCTAAGAGGAACTATTTTGAAAATATGAGGGAAAGCCATAGTCAAAAATAGAATGGAACAGAAGAGGTACAGCTAGATGGATCATGGATGAAGCACCAGTCCTCAGGAGGACTTGAGTTCAAATCCAGATTCAGATACTTACTAAGCTATGTGGTAGTGGGCAAGTCACTTCACTATGATTGCCTCCAAAAAAGTGGGATGGAGGGAAAAGTTTGTACACAATGTCCTGTTCCTCCTACTGAGTTGGCAGGAAAACAGAATGAGAGGACTCTAGTACCACTACAGGAAATATACAACAGAGAGGCAGCCAGACCAAGATTAGAAGTAAAGTGGTAATCAAAAACCAGTTTAAATGAAATAGGCTTCCAAGGAAATCCCAATAAACTTTGGATAGAAAATTCCATCTGCATCCAGAAAAAGAACTGTGGAAATTGAATGTAAATCAACATATGCTATGTTCACTTCTTTTTTGTTTTTTGTTTTTTTTTTCCTCCTGGTTTTTTTTCCCCTTTGTTCTGGTTTTTCTCTTTCAACATGATTCATAAAACAACGTGTATTAAAAATTAATTAATTAATTAGAAATAAATAAAATGGCAGATTGAAATAAAAAGCAAAAAAAAAAAGAAAGAAAGAAAAAGAAAAACAAAGAAAGAAAAAGCAGATTAGACTAAATTAGAAGACTAGGGATGGTGAACTATTCAAATATAATCCACAGAAGTATATTTTTCTCCAGATCGTTTATAGACCTTATCTCATTCTTTCCTAATCTTACTGGTAATCAAATTAAGTTAAATAAAAATTGTCTGGAAAAGATGTTGGAAATTTAATAGACTGAAAAAAAAAAAAAGCTAATCTGATCTTGGGCTCCACTAAGTAATATACCCAAAGGGATCTCTGATTTCATTGATTTGCAAGTTTTTTTTTTTTTTTTCCAATTATGAAAACTGGAACTTCCATCCTATGGGATCTATACAATTCTTGTGCATGACCTTTCGTAATTTCTGCTGCAATCTGCCATAAAGGCAACCACATAGTGCAATGAATCTGGAGTTAGGAAAGATCTGAGTTCAAATCTTCCCTCAGACATTCACTAACCATGTGTCCTTGGGAAGTTATTTAAGCTCTATCTCCCAGGGCTGTCATGACGAATGCTAAAACTAATATAACCTCACCACAAGTAATCCATCCCGAGGTCTTCCTCTTTTTCTCCTGACATCAAGAGAGAACCAATGAGCATTCTGGCTGTCTACTATTCATCCTTAACCTTTGTCACAAGACTGATCCATCTTCTCTACTTGTTATGCAATTCCTTAATGATGTTTCACTCCTGTTCTTCTTTAGACTACACAGCAGACCATGCACACTCACAATGTGCCTCTCCATTACCTTCCTTTAAAAGCTGTTTTTAATTTTTTAGAGATAGTTGCATTCAATGTCTCAGTGCCAGATACTGAAGCAACATTAGTAAAATTTTGGTCTTCAAAAGATGGATCTTTACTTTCAATGGAAATTTGTAAGAGATCTTTGACCAATCTAGTTTGTTTCTTTCTCTCCAATTCTGGACCCACCTATATGATCTGTCTCCAGATAAACATACTGATGGCCAAGTTCTATAAACTAGCCAGCCAAATCCGTGTTATAATCTGGTCACTGGATGTTCTTTGACTTGGTTGTAGCTTTGTGGATGGTAACACACTTCTTTAAAAGATACCACTTCTCTTCCAGAAGGCTCTGCAATGCTTCATGGCTTGATGAAGTCAGCACCAGTAAAGGACCTCACCATCCACAAGGAATCCCTCTGAAATTTGGTCTTCACTGTAGATCTCACTAGATCTCACTCTCTCACCGCAGAAAATCTATGGGCAAATGATCATTTCCTTTGTTGCATGTCTCACCTGATGTTTATGACTTATGGGTCATTGAAAAGGATTATTTCTACTGTTAAGGTTTTCAGAATATCTTCATGTATAGATGTGAGATGACTTCTTAGAAAAGAGTTCAAAATTTTTTGAAACAATTTGTTTTCATAATCAACACTATGGGCCTAACATCTTTTGCTTTATTCTGAAACGATAAAGATGTGATCTATTGTTGAATGTCCCTTGTGATTATTCCCTGCTGATATTCTCACTGATGATGCCCTTGATTTGTATATTTATGTAGCTAAAAATAGAGGCAAGCTGTACATAATAGAGCTCTGAATTTCTGTGGCAATCTTCTTCTAGTCTATTAAATATATGAAAATATCCATTTTATTTGATTTTTTTAAATTGCAGAATAAAAAAGTTTAAGGTTCATTTTCCCCATACATGCTTTTAGTATCTTCCCATTCTTCAGATATCTTGAATTCAACAACTAACTCTACACTTTCAATCTGAAGCTCTGCATGGTTTGAACTCCTAGGAACAAGTTGCTATTATATTCAGGTAGCCCAATGATGCCTAAGTTTCTCTCTTCAATCTGGTTTCCTGGTCTATTGTTTTTACCATGAGGCACCTTATATTTTCTTCTACTTTTTCAGTCCTTTGCATCTGGTTAGATTTTTCATTGTTTTATGGAACCATTACTTCTTAATCCAGTCTGCTGCTTGCATATGGTTTTGTACCTCTTGTACCAAGTTGTTAATTCCCTTTCCAATTCTTTGTTTCATGCCTCTAATTTCTTTTTCAATTTTTTCCTCTAGTGCTCTCATTTCATTTACAAAAACAAATTAAACTCTTTCTTTAAAAAATTATCGCTTCATCTCTTCCAGAAATTGCCATTGGATTTTTGTCAAAGCTGTGCCTTTCTTTGGAAAGTTGCTTATAAGTATTTTAGTCATACCTTTCCAGGTTTGTATCTTGAGTGTCCCTTGTCATCAAAATAGCTTTTTATAGTGGGATTCTTTGATTCTTTATTCTTCTGGTCTGCTTCCTGATTTTAGACCTTATGTTAGGGTTTATTTCTGGAGACTTTCTTATTGATTATATATATATTATTATTATTATAATTATTATTATTATTATTATTATTTCAGGATCAGGGGCAGCTTAAACTAGGGACCTGAAAGCTTTCAGTGCTCCCAAAGTGATCTGATCCAAAACAAAGACAGATTCCTGTCCCCCAATCTTAGCTCTGCAAGTTCCAGGTGTGGGTTTGGGTCTGAGCAACATTACTATGAGCTTCTCACTGGTTGGAAGTTTTAGTGCATTGCTGGAGGTACTCAATCACTATCAGCCAGCTGAAAATCAATGCTGGTTCAGAGTGAAGGCACTGAAGGGTCCCCTTCGGTCTTACATATCTACCCTAGTTATTCCACCAAAGGCTTCAATCAGACTGGAGAGCGGAGGTAAAACTCTGCTCTATTCCTGAAGTCATAGACATGCAACTATTGTTTGTTTCTGAATTTATTCTTTTCTCAACAAACAGTCTATGATCTATGACCATTCCTGACCCTAGACATCCACTCCTGTGCCTAGATATCTTTCTCAGTCCAATCTGGATCTGTGAGTATGAACAATAAAGGAGCCAATTGACACTCATGTCTACACTCCACACAAATTTAAGCCTCTATATGCTGAATCTGTAACCTCTTCTTGCTCTGGTGTTTAGTCTCTCCCTAAAATGGAGTGCTCTATATAGTACACTCCTGGACATACTTCATCCACAGCATCCACAGATGCTCCATTTCCCTGGCTTTGAGCTAGAAAAATGACTCATTATGACTTTTTTTTCTTGATTTCTCAATCAAGATTTGGTCTGATGTATTTTCAAGACCTATTTGGAGGAACTGTTGTACTGTAGGGTTTTGAAGGGAGAGGGAGTGATCACTGTACTTCCTGCTATTTTGTCATCTTAAACCATTAAATTTAAATATTACATTATTAATTCACAGAATCTCAGAGTTGAAAGGGATCAGTCCAATCAATACGTAGATAAAAACCTACATTTCTTAAAGGTGGTCATTCACCCTTTGCCTGAAGATCACTGAGATACCCAAGAGGCAACTCATTCTATTTGGCCCAAGTTCTATGTAGGCCAGATTATTGTTATCCTTAAGGGAATCAAACAATGAATCATTCTGTTTTTATGAAATACTATGGACAAAGCATGGCTCTAAGTGCTATTTGATTATTAAATGTATTTGATCTGGAACTAACGTGTTCTGGCTAGTAAGGTGAAAAGACTCCTAAATTGATATAGATTTAGGAACTATAGTTTTGAATGAATGCTAATTACAATATGCTTTCAACCCAGAGAAGCCTTCTAGGATTCTAAGTATAAGAAAGGTCTCCAATTCTGCACTATCAAACCTTATGATCCAGGAGATAGTCTTTAAGAATCCAGGGTTATCTCTATAATATAATGAGGGGATGGAGCAGTACTTTTGTAGAGGGATTTAGTGTATTTGTGTCGAGGTTGAAGTTAATCATAGATGAGACCATGACATGAATTCCTTTGTGTCTTTGCTTTTTGGCTTTGATAGATTGCCTAAGAATAAGGTCACATATGGAATGATTCTGCTATCTTCTTCAAGAATAATATCTGATGTAGAGCCTTTAGGTGGCCCAATGGATAGAGCATTGACCCTGGTGTTAGGAAGACCTGAACTCAATTCCAGCCTCAGGTACTTGACACTTACTAGCTTTAAGACTCTGCACAAGTCACCTAACCCCAATTATCTCACCCTGAAAAAATACAACATAATTCTGAAGGACCTATGATGAAAAATGCTATCCACCTCCAGAGAAAGAATTGAATGAGTCTGAGTATAGATCAAAGCATACTTTTTTTAACTTTATTTTTCTTAGTACTTTTTGCCTATGTTCTCTTTCACCTGGTGACTAATATGGAAATGCTTTGCATGACTGTACATGTATAACCTTTATTGAATTGTTTGTCTTCTCAATAAGGGCAGAGGGAAAAAAAGGTGGGGGAAAAAGTTAAATTTGTTTTTACATTAAGTTGTAAAAAATAAACTACTAAAGAGAGAGGAAAAGAGGACTGATATTTGACTTACAAAAGCTGTCTTAGAAGGGTAAGGCAATACTCCTCTGAGACTTCAAGGATCTCTTCCCTCTAGACAGCCAGTATTTCCATAATGCTAAGGAGAGCATAATGGAAGTGTTTAGAGTGATAAATATACTCTACTCTTTGCATGGTCAGAGAACATCTGGAGAATGGTGTTTAATTCTCAGATCCATGTTTTAGGAGAGACATTGACAAACTACAAGGAACACAGAGGAAGGCAGCCAGGAGAGGGATGGTATTCAAAATCAAGTCACCTAAAATTCAACAGAAGAAGATAAGACTTAGAAAAGATAAGATCTCTTTCTTCAACTATCTGAAGGATAGTAATTTGGAACACAGATTTATCTTGATCTGCTGAGCCCCAGGGGGGAGAACTAGAATAAAGTAGCAGGAGTTAAGAAGAGGCAGATTTTAGCTCAGTATTAGGCAAAATATCCTAATAATTAAAACTGTCCCACTCTGAGGTAGTGAGCTCATCATCCCTTGAGGTGTTCAATTAGAGAGGTCTCTGGTCAGGGATTTTGAAAAGATTACTATTACTCCATATAGTAATTATGGACAACTAGTTGGCTCAGTGGATAGAATGTCGGACCTGGAGTTAGGAAGACTCAGCTTACTGAGTTCAAATCTACCTCAGTCATTTAGTAGCTTTGACCCTGGGCAAGTCACTTAACCCTGTTTGCCTCAGTTTCCTCATCTATAAAATGAGCTGGAAAAAGAAATAGCAAACCATTCTAGTATCTCTGCCAAGAAAACCCCAAATGAGGTGAAACAACTGAATAACAACAAATGTAATAATTAGATAAGGTAACCCTTCTAGGATGGCCTTTGTGAGTACAGAGAAAATGATGAGTACTCCCTTTGAGACATATATTGGGGGAATACCTTCAATCTCACTGAATTCTGTTCTTGCTTTACCCATCCTGTTATTCTCTATATGATTCATACTACTCCTTCCATTCTCTCATTTCCTTCAGGTCACCCTAATCTTGTAGGGAGGATTTATTATCCAAGTCATTACTGAGAAAAACAGTAAGGACCACCTAAAAGTTTAATAGGAAATACAAAAATAAAAATAATTTCCTTCTGCTCTTTTATCTTTCTCTCTAACACTTCTCTCTCTCACTCTCTTAACTCCCCAAGGTGTAAGAAGTAATTACCACCCAATCACTAAATATTCCAATTGGAAATTACTTGAGGGATCATTCAGTTAAATTCATAAACTTTATTGGATATTTACTCTGTTCAAGACCCTGTACTCAAAATAGAGGAGAAGTAACACAAATGAAAATAACCCAGTCCCTGCCTTCAATAGGGCTTACAACCTAATAAAGAGCACGTGACATTTGGAAACTGATGAGTGTAATACTAAGATCAGAGAGGGTATGGCACAGTAAAAAGAATACTGGAAGAAGTCAGAGGATTTGGATTTGAATCCCAGATCTGCCACCTATATACTTTTGTTAACTTAGGCAAGTCATTTACACTGTGAACAATAGTTTCCTTATCTGAAAAAGTGGAGAGGTTGAACTAGATGACTTTTGTAGTCTCTTCTAGCTCTAAATCTATGCTCCTGCAAGATATACAAACTGGCCCAAGAAGAATGGAGGACAGAGAGAAGACCAGTTTATTATCTATTCCAGTCTGACACACTTCATTTAACAACTAAGGAAACTGAGCCCAGTTATGAGAAGCTGGTTGGCCAAAGTCAAACATTACTAAATGTTGGAGCTAGAACCCAAATCCAAAGTTTCTACCAGTCTCCTAATATCTCACCTCTTCTTATCCATTCATTCATTCTTACTCCACACAATTTCCTTGCCCAATCTCACCTAACCTTATTGCTCCTCACCTCCTTCCCTTCCTCTGTTTTTCTTCCCTTTGCTTCCCTTCTCCAACCTCACTCACCCCAACCTCAGTCTTGTCCTGCAGGCTTCATCCAACTTCACATCCCCTTTACCAGTCAATCAAAACTTTATTCTCCTTCATCCTGTCTCACTTTCCTCCAAACTCACACCATCTTCATTCCCTTCTCACCTTCATTCTTTCATTCTTTTTCATTCAATCTTTCTATTCTTATACAATTTCATCCAGTGTCACTCAACTTCAGTCCACCTTACCCAATCTCATCCAATTTTCCTTCTCTTTACCTTACTACATTCCCCTTATCAGTCACCTTCCTGTCCCAATTTTACCAACATCCTTCTAGCATGCTCCCTCTCTTCATTGCTCTTCTCCACTCTCTCTCTGCCTTACCAAGGCTTTTCATACTTCCCTCAAATTCATCCCACCCTCACCTTTCTTCCTTCTTTACTATTCTTCTTTCAACCTTCCTTCTCCTTGCATATCTTCATCCAGTTTACCTGATCTCACCAAGTTTAACTAATCCTTATCACACTCAACCATTCCTCTTCACAACTCATTCAACTTCATCTGACATTCCATTCTACCCAACACCCAATCTTTTCATTCCTCTCTCAGTGTCATAGCTACTCACACAACTTAATCCCACATCATTATCCTCCCTTTCCCAAAAAAATTCAGTTTAGAAAATGGATTATAGGTGGCAGCTAGGAGGCACAGTGGATGGAGTACCAGCCCTGAAGTCAGGAGTTCAAATTTGGCCTCAGATACTTAACACTTCCCAGCTGTGTGACCCTGGGCAAGTCACTTAACCCCAATTGCCTCAGCAGAAAAAAAAAAAAAGAATGATAGCCAATTCAAGGCAAGGAGGGCTACTGTCTCCATTCATACATTTTCATACAATGAAAACATCATATAGCCCACTCTTCCTGTTTCATTAATGTCATCCTCAGAATCTATTGAACATACATATTCCTGGTCTGCTTGCTGAGGGACCTGGTCATATTTGGCAAGTGCGAGTTACACAGGCTGTGACTCCCAATTATGTAACAGAGTAATTCAATTATGAGAATTAATTAAAGGAAAATTGACCTCATAAATTGTCCCAAGTGTGTAGGGACTTTGGGATCTGAATTCTAAAACTCAAACTCCAAAATGTCTATTTTTTGGATCCAAAAGTTCCTGAATCCAACTGAAGTTTTCATAACTAAAACCCACTCCACAAAAACAACGAAAGTCCAAGAGAGAGCTCAAGGAGAAGAGACAATTTTTTCTGTTGGCAAGTTTTTTCAGAGCCCCCTTCAGGTCTCTGTTACACAGGCTGTAGATGAAGGGGTTCAGCATGGGAGTGACCACCGTGTACATCACAGCAGAAGCTTTATCCTTTACAGTTGTGTGAATAGAGGAGGGACTGAGATATATTCCAATGGTGGTCCCATAAAGGAGTGCCACCACAGAGAGATGGGACCTACAGGTGGAGAAGGCTTTCTTCTTATACCCTGCGGAGGGGACCTTGAGAATAGCCACCACAATTCAGGCATAGGAGGCAAGGATGCATCCTACCTGCAATAAGCTTTAAGATCTTGTTGACTGTAGTGTCAGAACAGGACAACCAAAGCAGTGGTGTGAGGTCACAAAAAAGTGAGGGAGCTCAGTGCTGGCACAGAAATTCAAGCAAGAAATCAGGAGGGTGTGTGCCAGGGAAATCACAATGGAGAAAATCCAGGGCAAACCTACCATCAAAACACAGAGACAGGGGTTCATGATTGTCATGTTGTGCCATGGATGACAGATGGCCACAAAGTTGTGATAAGCCATCACAGCGATCAAGGCACTGTCCATGATTCCAAAAAAGTGGGAAAAGTACATCTGTGTCAGGGAATAGGCATATGAAATGGACTTAGTCCTGGACTGAAAATTTGACAGCATCTTTGGGACAGTATTAGTGACCAGACAGAGGTCAACAAAGGAGAGGTTGGCGAGGAAGAAGTACATAGGAGTGTGGAGGTGTGAATCAGAAGTAATGGCCAGAATGATCAGAAGGTTTCCAGTCACAGTAACAATGTACATACACAAGAATATTGCAGAGAGGAGAGGCTACTGCTCAGGCTTGTCTGAAAGTCCCAGGAGGAAGAATTCTTGAGCATTTGTTTTATTCCCTAGATCCATGTATCTGGGGGAAAAAGAGTGGTGTATGACTACATCACTAGAAGACGTCAAGCAACTGGAGAATGGCCATCATCAATAGGTAAGTTGTACTGGATACACACAGATATAGTGTAACTGGAAATTTTGTCTCTATGAATGTAGCCTCAGTTCCCATGAGATTTTTTAGATGTTATTTCATACAATAGACTCATATTTAGCTTTGAATTGCCTAAAAACCCCAGATCTTTTTTCACATGAATGATGTCTAGCTGTACTTCCCCTTTGCTGTACTTTGTAATTAATGTTTCGAACTCAAATGCAAAACTGTGAGATTATGAAATTGTATCTTACTTATAATTAGCCCTATTTTCAGATAACCACTGAAGTCCCTTCCACCTTTTTTAAATTATTATTCAGCTATAAATTGAATTTAAGTAAGGCAGAGATGCACAAAATCATCAGCCTCCTTCTCTCTTGCAAAGTCATCACTATCCAGTGGCAGGACAAAGTTAAGATGACTAGTGATGATTCAAGATGCAATAGATGATCTTAGTGTCTTCAATGTCTAACCAAGCTTTAAGTGCTTTGAAACAGCTGCTTCACCTGTCTCCACGGCCACTGGAACAAATTGCTCTCTTTCACCCATTCAACCAAGGGAAAACTTCATATGCTTGGGATAGACAAGCTCTATCTCTTGCTCACTGTATGGTTTGAGACCCTTGGTTACCCTCATCCTGATTTTGTCGGTCTACTGAAACAGTTTACCATAGTATGGTTGCTGTGCATGCTACAGCTTCTTGGAGCCTGGTAAAGGGTTCGGCAGCCTTCATTCCAGAGATACTAGTCTTTCCTGAAGATACCCTATACCCCATTTTTAAGAACCTATAAAGAAGACCAATGGGAAATAGAAAGAGAATTCAAGTTGAAAGAGAAGAGAAAGGGGAAAAACTCATAAAGGAGGAGGAGTAATGGGAGATGAGCCCAAACAGAAGAGGAACATAATTGGTAAAACATAGTAGGAAATTAATAAGAAAAGGAAAAAAGTTGGGGGTAGTTTTTAAGGTGCTAACCAAAAGGCTAATAGGGTTAAGAGAGTGACAAAGATGTTCACAAGTAATTTGTCACAGCAATTCTTGGGTGATATGCTAACAAGAATGAAAAGGACTGAGGATCTCATTGGAGGAAACTCAAAAAACAATTTAAAAATTAAATAAGAGACACCGATATATTTTTACATCCAAAGGTTCTGATAAAGGCCTCATTCCTAAAAAATATATAGAGAATTGACTCAAATATATAAGAATTCAAGCCATTCTCCAATTAACAAATGGTCAAAAGATATGAACAGACAATTTTCAGACGAAGAAATTGAAACTATCTCCGGTCACATGAAAAGGTGCTCCAAGTCACTATTGATCAGAGAAATGCAAATTAAAACAACTCTGAGATACCACTACACACCTGTCAGATTGGCTAAAATGACAGGAAATGATAATGATAACTGTTGGAGGGGATGTGGGAAAACTGGGACACTGATACATTGTTGGTGGAACTGTGAATGGATCCAACCATTCTGGAGAGCAATTTGGAGCTATGCTCAAAAAGTTATCAAACAGTGCATACCCTTTGACCCAGCAGTGTTTCTACTGGGCCTATATCCCAAAGAGATTTTAAAGGAGGGAAAGGGACCCACATGTGCAAAAATGTTTGTGGCAGCCCTTTTTGTGGTGGCTAGAAACTGGAAATTGAAAAGATGCCCATCAATTGGAGAATGGCTGAATAAATTATGGTATATGAATGTTATGGAACATTATTGTTCTGTAAGAAATGACCAACAGGAGGATTTCAGAAAGGATTGGAGAGACTTGCATGAACTGATGCTGAGTGAAATCAGCAGAACCAGGAGAACATTATACACAGCAACAAGACTATACAATGATCAATTTTGATGGACATGG
>JAJPUD010001511.1:283655-331334 GCA_023553655.1 Myrmecobius fasciatus | reverse complement strand
GAAAGGTTACTCTCATATGTGGACTTGGGCAGTGGGTCTGTGGACTGGCAGTTGGCAGTTGGATGTATTGAGAGAACATTAGGGTTGTATTTAAATGCCATGGAAACCAAATCTGGCTTTTAGTGCTAGATCAGTGAAATTACTTGTCAAAGATCACTTAGTACATGAGTGGAGGAGGATGCTCCAGAAGACAGGTCTCTCGGTGCTCAGTCTTTTACCTAAACACTAACTATTAATAATCTATGAGCCCAAGGCTCTCTGGCTCTTCCAGGAAAGAGCAAATTGCCCTGGATTAGAAAGAAAAAAAATTAAAGTGTATCCAAGTAGGAATCAAAGAGAAAAAGAAAAAAGCTTGGGTGCTTGGGAAGATTGTCAGCATATGGTAATGGAAAGATCACTAGAGTAAGAAGGTTTTTTGATCACTCATTCCTTCTGTGACCATAAGCAAGTTAATTCTCTTTCTTGTATCTGTTTACCCATCTATAAAACTAAGGAGTCAAACTACATGATCTTTCAGATGCCAACTAATTCCAAAACTTGGGAACCTATGAAGAGCAGGTTGCTAGACTTATTGCATAGTCAAGAAAAGTTGAGCTCAAGTCAGAATAAGAGAAAAGGGAAACAAAATTCAAGTAACCAGGTAAGGAACTCCCCACTTGGAATAGAGAAGCCTAGGCTAGGAAATGGTGAGCTACAGTGAGAAAAGCTTTTCAATTGTCATTCAATCAAAGAACTTGGACTCTTCCACCTACTGCCTCTGGTGTTATGCAATTCCTTTCCTCTAAGATTGAGCCCCAGATTCTTCACCTTTAAAATGAGGGGTTTGCCCATGATGAGAAGCAATCTGGCATAATGGATAATGTATTGGACATGTGGTCAGAAAGACCTGTTTCAAATCCCACCTCAGATTAGCTTTGTACCACAAGCAACCCTGGATCCCAATTTCCTCATCTGCAAAATGAGAGCTCTAGCACTAAATCCATGATCCCATAATCCTTGGATCCCTAAAGTTGTCTCTGCTTCTAAATTTGATGATCCTATGAGCTTATTATGGCCCTTTACCAGCAGAAATAGGGGCAACCCCAAGCAAGCTCAAATAGCTACTGAGAACTTATTATTAAGTGTGCAGTATGAGCATTTATGAATTAAAAACCAATAAATGCTATAAATCACGGCTCAATTTGTCTCAAGTCTAGACTTAAGAAAAGGATGGATAAAATGTTTGTAATAGATATTAAACTTAAAAGTGAATCATGAGCACGTTTTTGGAGAATCAGTTGTTAAACACTTACCAGCACACTCCTGAATAGAACACTTATCCTTTTTTTTTTTTTTTTTTGCTTAGGCAATTGGGGTTAAGTGACTTGCCCAGGGTCACACAGCTGTTACGTGTCTGAGACCAGATTTGAACTCAGGTCCTCCTGACTTCAGGGCTGGTGCTCTATCCACTGTGCCACCTAGCTACCCCAGAACACTTATCCTTTATCATGAATTTATTATCTCTCTATGCCTCAGCTATTCTACTTTCTGCTTTCTGGGGTTGCTAGGAATCTACCCACATTTCCCATCTAGCCCAGATCTCTCAATCCCTCCCCTCCAGACTTTCTTGCCCTTTTTCCAACTTAGGCAAAGCAATCTCCATCTCTCCATTGGCTACTGTTAATGAACAGTATCTTTCTCTACAACCCCCTACCTCAATATACAAGCTTCTCTTCAGTGCAATTTGGGCCTAAGAGGTCAGTCTCACAGCCCTGGGCATTGTAAGAAAATTGGTATGGGCTAAGGAGATACTCCCATTCTAGATCCCATAGTTCCTGGAGCCAGAATCATTCCCTCTAGAAGCAGGATAAGATATTTTTTTTCTTTTTACCTAGGCATAGATGATTGGTACAGCAGAACCAGATGGGACTCTGCCTTGGGCTGGCTAGAATTCCATCTTGACCCAGGCCTGAATCAGCAGCCTCCCACTGAATTCTAGACTACCCAAGCTTAATCTTTCACTCTGAGATTCTCTTCCACTTATGCTATATATCTCTTATATGTGTGCAATTATTTAAATGTTAGCTACCTCCATAAGAATATGACTTACTCACGAGTGGAGACCATATTTTTGCTTTTATATTTGTATCCTGAGCACTTATTATATTATATGGCACATAATAAAGTGTTTGTTGACTGACTGACTGAAACTCTGAGAACTATTAGGCTGAAGACTTAGGACTGCCCTAAACAGAGTAGAAGGTGGTACATGAAGTAGATGGGGCTGCAGTGGTTCAGCCTCTAGCATAAACAGATCAGAATCTCCCTGACTGATCTGATAGACATACTGCTTGTCTTCACCTCTCTGCCTTTCTTCTCCAAGAGCACTTACCAGGCTATTGTGGCTCAGCAATATTAAAACAACATCACGGAGGGATAGGTGCAACTTTCTCTGCCCTGTAGGGGGGATAAAGAAGTCAGCAGCCCTGACCCCAAGGAAAGATACCAGACATGGGAGGTAAGGAAAGTACGTGCGGCTTCCCTTTTGGCCTGGAATACAAGAAATGATGGGGAGAGGAGGGAAGAACATTGGGAAGAAAGGGAATATTTGCAGTTTCTGGGGCCTCCAAGAAGAGCTCAATCCCCATAGCTCTTTGTTAGCCAAAATTGCCCAGATATCCCTCTATTCCTTAAGTAGCTCATCACCTTACAGGGATGGAGCCATGGCAGAGAGGAGACTAGTCTACAACTTGCCCATTCCCAGGAGAACACTATTAGAGTCCATTGTATGTCCTTATCCTCCAAGAAAGAATTATTCAATCCACTCCAGATCTTTATTCCAAACAGCATTGAAAACCTATTCTTCTCTGAATCCCAAGTTTCTTGATTAAGGAATTAATCCATACCTTCATTTCAAGGATCTTTGGGGACAGAGAGGTGGCTGCAGATTTCAATAGGGGAATATTAAGGGAACACAATGAAAGTCAATGAAAATGGTCCCTTCCATTACTGATAGTCCCCGTAGGAAGTGAAATCGGTATAACTGGAGACCTGTCAATGGCCATCCTATCCTCAATCATAAGAACCCCATAGGACCAGGAAATGTCAGAACAGAAAAGAATTTTAGAAGACATGCAATGCCCTCATGCAATGAAAGATTCCCTTCTACCAGTTCCCTGAAAGATTCACTTCTAGCTTCGGCTTGAATCCTTCCATTGAGAGAGATGTCAATACCACAAAAAAGTAGCCTTAATTTTAAAAGCTCTAATTATTAGAAAGTTCATCTTTATATTGAATGAAAATCTGAAATTCTGTTATTTAGTATCATAGAATCCCAGAGCTGGATGAGATGTCAGAAAGCAGCTGGTCAAAGCCCCTATCCAAAGAATGAATCTCCTCTACAAGGAATGGCCTTCGAGCTTTTTTGTGTGTGTGTGTGCTGAAGCAATTGGGGTTAAGTGACTTGCCCAGGGTCATACAGCTAGGAAGTGTTTATTGTCTGAGGCCACATTTGAACTCAGGTCCTCCTGACTTCAGGACTGGTGCTCTATCCACTGCACCACCTAGCTGCCTCACCTTCCAGCTTCTTAAAGATCTTTACTGACTAGAAGTGGATATTTTGTTACAAGCTCTTGATTTTTAGAAGTTATTATATACAGCTGAAAAATTATGATACTTGCTGTTTTTCACTATTTCTTCTAGTTATAACCTCTAGGTTCAAACAGAACAAGTTCAATTGTTCTTTCACATGACAGCTAATATCTAAAGATAAGGATCAGGTTTCCTGCTAAGTTCTCTTTTCTCCAGGATTAAAATCCATAATTTCTTCAACTGATAGCACTTAATAAATACTTTTGAGTCTCTTCAATTTCCTAGTCATCCTCCTCTAGATTCCATCCATTTTGTCAATATCATTCCTTAACCATGATGTCCAGACTAGAATACAATACTCCAAACACGGTCCGGGTAATGGCAGCGAACAGGAAAGCTACCACTTACCACTTCTGCCATTTTGTGCCTTACTCTCTATTCATGCACTCAATATAAACATCTTGCAAGTAGGGATCATTCCATTCCTCATACACTTATCCCCCCAGCACCCAGCATAGTTGCTGGCACCTAGGCAGGTTCTTAGATACTTTTTCACTTATTGATTTGTCATTTCTTTGACTGCCCTCCTTTTGTTGTGCTACAGTTTGTCAGCGTCCTTTTCAAAATATGACACCAAAGAAGTTGTGAAATGATCTAACCATTCTAGAAAGCAATTTGGAACTCTACCCAAAAGGCTATAAAACTGCATATCCTTTGATTCAGAAGTCTCACTACTGGGTTTATATCCCAAAGAGATCACAAAAGAGGAAAAAGGACCCATATGTGCAAAAATGTTTGTAACAGCTCTCTTTGTAGTGGCAAAGAACTGGAAATTGAGTGGATGCCCCTCTGTGAGGGAATGGCTGAATAAGTTAAGGTATATGAATATAATGCAATATTATTGTTCTATAAGAAATGATCAACAGGCTGATTTCAGAAAAACCTGGAAAGACTTACATGAACTGATGCTAAGACTTACATGAACTAAGCAGAACCAGGAGAGCATTGCACATAGTAACAAGAAGATTGTGTATTGATGAATTGTGACAGACTTGGCTCTTCTCAACAATGCAGTAATTCAAAGCAATTTCAATAGACTTCAGATGGAAAATGCCATCCACATCCAGAGAGAGAATTATGGAGAGTGAATGCAGATCAAAGCATAGTATTTTCACCTTTTTGTTTGTTTGTTTGTTTCCTTGTGCTTTTTTTTTCTTTTTGGTGGAAATATTAATAATCAACAATCATAATTAATAAATAATGTTTTAATATTGAATATTAAAAGAATTACATGTATTTAATTTGCTTGTTATCTTGGGGAGAGGGGATGTAATGGAGGGAAGGAAAAAAATTGGAACACAGTCCTACAAAAATGAATGTTAAAAACTCTCTTTACATGTATTTGGAAAAATAAAATTGTATTGGAAATTAAAAAATAAAACAAAATGTGACACCAAAAACAACATACAATATAGTATTCAAAATGAGGGAGCACAGTATATTTGATCTCCTTTAATCTGGCTATTTTAATACTGTTAAAGGCAGGCTAAGATTTTATTTCCACTTTAAAGTATTATATCACACACAACTCATAAAGACTTTGCCATCCTCTGAAACCCTCAGACTTTAATCACGTGAATGAACTTCTATGCAACCATATCTCAGCTACCCTTGTGCATTGATTGTTTGAACCTCAGAACATGATTTTCCATTCATCATTAGTAAACATCATCTTGCTGTCTTCCACTCCTCACTCTAGCCTCATAGCTTCCTTCCCCAAGGAAATGATGAAGAAAACTGGAATGGGCTTCAGCTTCCTGACTTATAGACAATTCCTTATTCAACCCAACTCTGGAGAACTTTTACTGCCCATATAGCTGCCTTTCCTTATTTCTTTGATTTCAAACTTCTGAGACACTTGTTGAGAAAATGCAGTTAATTATAGTGCATACTGCAATTGTCATTGAAGAGTTCTCATTTCAGTCAGTCAATAGACATTTATTGAGCACCTACTGTGTGCCAGACATTGTACTAAGCACTACGAATTCAAGGAAAGACAAAAGACAGTTCTTGCTCTCAAGGAGCTCACATTCTACTGTGGAAACAATATGCAAATTATGTACAAATAAGAAACATACAGGATCAAAAGGATATAATTAGTAGAAGGAAGCGATTAGCAGTAAGAATGATTAAGAAAGGTTACATGTGGAAGGTAAAATTTTGACTGAGACTTGAAAAAATCCAGGGATGTGAAGAGATGAGGAAGGAAAACATTGTAGGCAGTGAAAATGCCCAGAGCCAAGAAATAATGATTTGTTAAAGGAACAGAAAAAAAAAAGCCAGCATCTGTGGATCAGAATATGTCAGGAGGAATGGTGAGAGAGAAGAAGGGAAGCAATGTAAAGTGTACAAAGACTACAAAGGTAGGGGGTAGGTTAAAGAGCTTTGAATGTCACACTGAGGAATTGATCCTGAAGATAATAGGAAACCATTAGAGGTTATTAAGTAAAGAAGGGATAATATGATTGGACTTGCTCTTTAGGAAAATCAACTTGCCAGAAATGAAGGGTGAACTGGAGTGGAGAAAATTGAGATAGGTAGACACATCAGAGAGCCTGCCCCAGAGTGGTGACAAAGTCAAAGGAGAGAAGGGGGTCTACTTGAGAGATGTTGCAAAAAGAAAATCAACAGACATTGACAGCATATTGGTTATAGGGAGTGAGTTGAAGAATAGTGAACAGTCAAGGAAGACATCCAAGTTACAAGCCTAAGGGAGTAGGAGGATGATAGTGCCTTCAAAAGTAGTAGGAAAATTAAGAAAAGGGGAGGGTTTGTGAGAAAGATAATGAGTTCAGTTTTGGTCAAGTTGAATTTAAAAAGTCTACCGGATATCCAGTTCAAGATGTCTAAAAGACAATTAGAGATGCAAGTCTGAAAGTCAGTGGAGGAGTTAGGCCTGAAAAAGTAGATTTGAGAATCATCAGCGTAGAGATGATAATTAAATCCATAGGAGCTAATGAGATCACCAATTGAAGTAGTAGAGAGGGAGAAGGACAGAAACTTGAAGGACGCCTGGATAAAGATCTAAAAAAGAAATGCACAATTAGATAGGCAGGAGGAGAACCAGAATAAAATGGGAAAGAAGAGAATATCAAGCAATGAGAATTGTGAGGTCAGCAATATCAAAAAAGACTCCAGATATATCAAGAAGAATGAGAATTGAAAATAGGCTATTTCATCTAGCAATAATGGGAACTCTGGAGAAAACCATTTCATTTGAAGGATAAGGTCAAAAGTTACTCTAAAGAATGAGAGGAAAGAAAGGAGAGGCACCTATTGTAGATGAATTTTTAAGGAAGTGGTACAAAGTTTATCAGGGTAAGCACCAGTCTCCAAATGATAAGTGACCAAAGAATATGAACAGGTATATGTTCAGAAGAAAAAATACAAACTAACAATAATCACATGAAGATTGTTTTGAAATCCTAATTTAACATAGAAATATAAATTTGTGCCACATTAAGATCTACTTAACATTCATCATCTTGGCAAAGACAATGAAAATTGATAAAATTCCATTTTGACTTGATGGTTGTAAAGAACTCTGATATTCTTCTACTGTTAGAATTATGAGTATTAAGTCCAAATTCTTTGAAAATCAAAATGGAATTTTGCAATAGGAATTTCCCCAAAACCAAAAATTTTGTATACTTTAGCTCAGTGGTCACAAAACAAATCAACTGCCCACAAATGGAAAATGGCTGAAAAAAAAATATGGCTTGTATATTCAATGGAACTTTTTGTATAAGAAGAAAGAATTGATATGAAAATTTCAAGTAAATATAGATTTTTGTGGAATAATGCATAATGAAGAAAAACAGGACAAAAATAGAAACATATATGGTGACTACCACCACATAGATTAGACAATCCAAATTAGCAATAAATAATTACTACAATTAGATAATCAGGAGAACCAGAATAAAATGGGAAAGAAAAGAATATCAAACAATGAGAACTGTGAAGGCAGTAATATCAAAAAGATTCTAGATATATCAAGAAGAATGAGAATTGAGAATTAAATAATTAAATTCAGTAAGCAGTAAATATGGGAACACTTTTGTGGAGTAATGCATAGTGAAGAAAAACAGAACAAAAATAGCAACATATATGGTGATTACTACTGCATAGATTAGATAATCCACAGCAATAAATTCATATTTATACTCAGTTAAAGAAAATCACAAAGTATAAAGAAAATAGAACAATGAGAGTACTACTATATTAAAATAAATATACATATCTTTTGAGGCGACACAGGGATGTGCTGGAGTCACCTCTTATTTGCTCTTGAAAAAGCCAAGTGTTAATTTTCAGTGTGACCAATCTTCCACTTTGGAAATGAGCAAGTGATACAAGTCAGAGCTTAATTTATTGAGGTTTTTTTATTTCTAGGCTTAAGAAAGTCATGGAGAAATGTTAATAATGCAGATTAAATGCTAAAATTTATCCTGCTGAGGAAAGCCAATTAATAAACATTTGCCAGCATGTCACTGGAAGAGAATATCAATATACTGAAGATTTTTGGTTTTGTAAGTGTAGGAGCTCCCTCTACTGAGACAGATCATAAGCAGTCTTTAACTTTGAGCCTTAAAGAGAAGTTCGAGGCTGTGAGAGATTAATTTGCCTATAGTCATACAGCTACAAGTATAAGAGGAAGAACTCGTCTTGTTGACTTCAAATCTTATACTCTAACCATTACTCATCCTTATCTGAAAATATATGTCTTAGTCTGCGTTCCAAGTCCTCCATGTCTCTGACAGGAGATGAATAGCAAGTTTTGTGGGTTTTTTTCATCAATCCTCTGAAAATATTCACACGTCTCTTTTTCTGCCTCCCCCAAATCACCTAGCCTCTGCTTGAGAACATGGAATTCTCACCTCTTCTGTTCTGAGCACTGTGTCTAACGCTATTAGCTTTCTCAGCTACCATAACATATAAGTATGTAAACCTGTAAAACCTTAGGATTTTCTAAAGAAAATTTTTATGTAGCCATGACTCCAAACAATGTATACTGTAAATTTTTGTCATTAAACATCATTCTATTCAAATCAACCTATTGAGATATTTTTAGATCCTGATTCTATGATCACCAGTAATGATAGTTAATAACAGCTAACATGATCACTTCACAATTATTATATCATTTGATCCGCACCACAACCCTGGGAGGTAAATGCTATTATATCCCATGTTACTAATAATAATAATATTTAGAGGCAGCTAGATGGCACAGTGGATAGAACACCAGCCCTGAAGTCGGGAGGACCTGAGTTCAAATCTGGTGTCAGACACTAACAGTTCCTAGCTGTGTGACCCTGAGCAAGTCACTTAATCCCAATTGCCTCAGCAAAAATATATATATTAATAATAATAATAATAAACATTTATGTAGTATTTACTATGTGCCAGACACTCTGCTAAGTACTCTACTCATCTGATTCTCACAACCTTTCTTGGTAGGTGCTATTACTATTATCTCCATTTTATAGATGACAAAACTAAGGTACTCACAGATTAAGTGCCTGAGACCAGATTTGACTTCAGGTTTTCAGACTCTAGGTCTGGTGCTCTATCCACTGGGCCACTTAGCTATTGAACTAGCTAACTAACTAACCAATATATTAGCTATCCCTCCTAACTTCGATCAGTATTCCATCCATACCTTTATTCAAATCGTTGATAAAAATGCTGAACAACACAAAAACCCTAAAGCACTCTACTAAAGACTTTCCTCCAAATTTACATCCATCCATTAATGTCTATTCTTTGAGCCCAGTTATACAACCATTTCCAAATACACTTGATTTTTTGTTATCATCTAACCCCATTCCTTGATCTTTTCTACAAAGATAACGAGACTCTGTCGAATGCTTTGCTAAAATCTAATTGAGCTATATTCAAAACAGTCCTGATATCAGCGTCATAATCCTGCCCAAAAATGAAAATGAAATTAGTCTGGTACAACTTGCTCTTGATGAGGGCATACAGGCTCTCCATGATTGTCTGCTTTCTTTTCTAGTCTCAGCATAAAATGCTCTAGAATTTTACCAGGAATTAAAGTCAAGTTCTCGGGTTAAATCTACATAAGTCTGAAGGCTTTTTACTCTCCTTTTTGAAAAATGAGACATTTGTTCTCTAATAGACAAAAGTGCTCAACCTGTCATCAGGAAGACTCATTTTTCTGACTTCAAATCTGACCTCAGATACTTCCTAGCTATATTACTCTGGATAAGTCATTTAATCCTGTTTGCCTCAGTTTTTTCATCTGTAAAATGAATTGAAAGGAAATGGCACACCATTTCAGTATCTCTGCCAAGAAAACCTCAGATAAAATCACAGTCATATACACTGAAAAAATGACTGATAGACAGCAATAAATTCCTGCCACTTGCATTATTCTAGGTACTTTCCTCTTTAAAAACAATTGGGTTACACTACATTTTGGGATGAATGGGTGAGAACTTCCTTGAATTTCTGAAGCTGTCTACCCATATTTCCATAGCCCTTATTTTACTATTCCATCGCTCTTATTTACTATTTGGGGAGGGACTTGGACAGCTCCACAAAGGTAATAGTCTCATTCATCTTCATTTCTACAGACTAAGGAAGACCGTCCCTCTAGCCTGAAGGAAAGGCATGGCTTGCCAATGGACATGAGTCAATAAGTCAGCCACCAAGCTTTTGTTAAGCTCCTATTATATGCTAGGCATTGTACTAAGCAATGAAAATAAATAAAGGCCCCCCCAAAAAATAGTCCCTACTCTTGAGTTCATAGACAAATAGGGCAGCCAAGATGCAAATAATTACATCCAAACAACATATGTGCAGGATAAATTGGAGGTACTACACAGAAGAGGTTCTGGCATTAAAGGGGGATCAGGAAAGACTTCTTGTAAAAGATAGAATTTTAGCTAAAACTTGAAGGAATCCAGGAAAGCATCCCAGAGATAGGAACATCCAGGGAAAAGGCATGGAATTGGGACATGAAGTGTTTTGTGTAAGGAATAACAAGGAACCCTGTGTCATTGGATCACAGAATAGACAAGGAAAAGACTAAGGCATAAGAAAACTAGAAAGGTAGGAGAGACCCAGGTTGCAAAGAGCTTTAAAAACTAAATGGAGTATTTGATATTTAATTTTTGAATCTAACAAGAGTGAAATTTGTTAAATAGGAGAAATATGGCAGATTTTGTACTTTAGGAAGATTAATTTGATTAATTTGGAGGATAGTTTGGAGGTCAGAGAGAAAAATGCAGGCAGACTCATCAGCAGGTTACTGTAATATTCCAGATGTAAAGTGACAAAAGCCCACACAAGAGTGGTGGCAATGTCAGAAGAGAGAAGAGATATTATAAATATGGAAATTAGATGACTAGACTTAGCAATTGAAATCAAATATAGATTGTAAACCTAGACCATCAGAAAGATAGTGGTGCCCTTGACAGCGGTAAAACAATGTTAAAGAGGGGACAGTTTGGGGAGAGGATATAAAGAGTTATATTTTGTAAATGTTTAATTTAAGATATCTTAAAGGCCTCTGATTCAAAATATCCAGTAGACATTTGGAGATTTAAGATGTAGTCAGCAGAGAAGTTAGTGCTAGATAAATAGATCTTAACTCTGTTTCTCTCAGTTTCCTCATATGTAAGATGAGTTGGAGAAGGAAAAAGCAAGCCATTCCAGCATCTCTGCCAAGAGAACCCCAAATGGGGTCACAAAAAGTTGTACAAGACAGAAAAACAAATGAACAACAACTAATTATCATGCCATCCTTGAGCAACTTAACTTTTTTCCTACTCAGAATATGATGTTGATCCACATTTAAAATGTCTTTGTTATTGCTTCTATTTATATTCTCAATCTGGTTTTCAGGTTGTTTATTCCCAGGAAACCAACTTGAGGAGTCAGTGTATGTCTTCCTCTTCCAAGAATGAGCTCTCCTATCCTCTAAGTCTAAGTGTCTAAGTATCAGATGCACAGATTCATCCTAGTAATGGGGCCATCGTCCTCTGATCTCTAGTTCCCTTGCCAACCAAAAAACTGAAGAAATAATTTGAAGGGTCCATAAGTGGGGCTACAAAGAACCACCAGGTCCACCAAGAGAACAGGAGAGCAAAACTACAATGAATACAACTATAACCTAAGGCAAGCAAAATCTCTGTGTCTGTGACATGGTAATGAGCACTGCACATGCATAACTCTGGAACTCCTATAAAATAAATGAGTCTCAGAGCAAGAAAGAACTTGAGAAGTCTAGAACACCATGCAAGAATCTCTTCTCTAGCCTTGCAATCAGATGCTCTTCTAGCTTCTTCTTGAATACCTCCATAATAAGGAGATCACTATTCTTCAAATCATCTCATTCTTTTGTTAAACAACTTAGGCAGTCAACAAATTCCTAACAGCTTTTTCTAGAATGGGATGGGGAGGGAGGGAGAAAAAATTTAAAAGTACACAGCAAAGAACAAAAGAAATTTAGAAGGAAGCACAGAAAACAGGGTAACTTTGAAAAAAAATGTGTAGTATTTATTATATAGTTTTTCAAGAAAGTAAACAGTGTGAAATGGAAATTCATAGTTTTATACTGAATCCTCTTTTATGTTGTATACATGGAAATGCTCTTTTTCTTTTCTTTCTGTACTTAAATTCAAAATGAAAAAAATTTAGGATTTAGGACCACTAAATTTAAAATGTAAGATTACACATTCATAAAAGCTCAGGTTGGAAAGGATTCCAGAGTTGATCAAGTGCAACCTCTATCTTGACAAGAATACTCTCTACAACATCTCTGACAAGTCTTTATCCAGACTTTGAATGGAAATCTTCAGGAAAGGGGATCCCAATGGGTAACCTACTTTATTTAGAGATAGCACTACATAGGGCATGTTGAGACTATGTTATTAGCAGGAAATCAATCAAATGATTCAGTTAGCATTTATTAAGTGCCTGATGTAGGAAAGGCATTACTATGTGTAATTGTTAAATGTCTTTTGCTTAAAGATAATGTGCCTCTGGTTAGAAAAGCACTGGAAAGGACTCTGACATTAGCAAGAACTCAGGAGCTATGGTTTTGAGTGAAAGATGATTCATAAAGTACCTTTGATCTGAGTGAGCCTTCTAGAGTCCAAGAGTGAGGAAGATTATGTCCTCTGTCCATAAGCAGAAAATGTCTAGTCATTGAAGTTCAGTTCTAAGAAATACATTTTAAGAGAAATATTGACAGATTGCAGCAAATACAGAAGAGGAGAGCAAAAATGATGAGTATAGTCTTAAAAAATCTGAAGAACTGTCATGTGGAACATATATCAATCTTATTCTGCTGAGCCAAAGAAGGAAGAACTAGAATAAATTGGTAGACATTCCAGAAAGAAGCCAAGATAGCATCAAGGATAGCCCACTTCCTCCAACACTAACCTTCCACAAAAATCTAGAAAATGCACCTGAGAAAATTCTTATTGGTAAATTAAAAAAAAAAAATGCAGTGAATCATTTCTACAGCCCAGATTAACACAGGGATTCAGATAGAGAGATCTATGTATCCTAGTAATAAGGTCTGGTCAGGAGCACACAATGTGAAGCATTCTTGTGCCTAAGGATTGAAAGAAGATCCAGGTCTTGGACTGAAGCAAAAAAAAAAAAAAAAAAAAAGTTCAAGACCCATGCCAAGGCTCTTCATAAAGGAAGTAGGAAGAGGTGCCAAATGGCAGCTCTATCACCAATTATATGTTTTTCTGCATCACAGATCCAACAGTGAGTATAAAGGGAATCTGCACCCAGGAGTGGCATTTCAGGATAAAGAGCAATCACCAGCTCGTGTGCTGAGCATACAGGCTGTGTACTGAGCAAGGAATAATTTCAAAGGGAAGCAGCAGCTGCATAGTTCTTTAAGAATACCAAAAGTGTTCAGGATACCATCCTGAGCTGTCAGTGAGATCCTAGAATAACACAACACTCAATACCCCTAAAAATGCAACAAAAAGAATTCAAGAGGACAGTCTAGACATTTCCCCTACAAGTGTACAGAGTCCAAAGTCAAGAATTAGTTATCTAAGACTGGAAGAATGAGCAAAAAAATAAAGAATAACACTATTTAAAACTATTCTGGTGACAAAGAAGCTAAAAACACAAACCTAGAAGTAACTCTATAGAAAAAATCTCAAAGGAAAACACAGCTTGTGGATGAGTCCCACCAGAATTCTTGGAAGAGATGAAGAAAACATTTCTTAAAAGAGGCAAAAATAATTTCTTAAAACAAATGAAAATGGTAGGTAGAAAATGGAAAGAATATTTGGGAAGAGTTAAAAGACTAGAACAAAAGATATAGAATCTTACTTAAGAAAAGGACTCCTTGAATATTGGAATCAGACAAATAGAAGCAAATGGTTCACAAGAAAATGAAAAAATGTTAAAACTAAGTTGAAGCTGAAAAAAAATAAAAGAAAATGGAAAGCATCTCATAGCAAAAAAAAAAAAAAAAAAAAAAAAAAAAAAATAATAGAAAAAAAAAAAAAAAAAAAACATGAGAAACAGATGAGGACAGCTAATTTAAGAAACACTAGACTATCTAAAAGCAGTGACCAAAAAAATTTTTGATACATGTTTCAAATAATCATAAATCAAAACTGTCCAGATCTCCTAGAACCAGACAAGAAAAGTAGAAATAGAAAGGATCCACTAATCACCTCCTGAATGAACCCCGCAAATGAAAACTCACAGAACATGTCAGTCAAAATATAGAGTTTACAAGTCAAAGAAGAAAATACTGCAAGAAGTCAAAGAATTCAAGTACCAAAAAAAATCACAGTGAGATTCACACAACTCAGCCTCAGAATTTATTTGCTCTGTGACGTGGGCAACTCATTTAACTTCTAACTGCTTCAGATTCCTCATCTGTAAAATGGAGATAAAAATAGTACCTACCAGTCAGGGTTGTTGTGAGGACTAAGATAACATTTACAAAGCCCTTAGTGTAATTCTTGAGACAGTGGGTATTTAATAAATTCCTTCAGACAAAGTAATAGTAAAAATAGATCTAACTAAAAGAGACAAAAAGAGAAATTAGATTTGCTGAAAGGTGCCATAGACAACAAATTAATATCATTATTAAACATACAGGCACCAAATGGCATAGGACTACATTCATAAAGGAAACATTGAGTTACAAGAAAAAAATAATAAAATTATAAAAGTTGGAAATCTTAATTTACCTATAGTCCTAGATAAGTCTAAATAAACAACCAAAAAAGAAAGAAATGAAGGGCCTGAGTAAAATTGTAGAAAAGTTATATATGCTAGATCTCTGAAGAATACTGAATAGGAATATAAAAGGAACACATAATTCTGAGTTGTGTATGACACTTTCATAAAAATTGACCACTTAGAGTAGAATCAAGAGAATAGTGTACATAGCAACAAGAAGATTATGAGATGATCATTTCTGACAAACATAGCTCTCTTCAACAGCAAGGTGATTCAGGCTAGTTGCAATGGTCTTATGATGGAGAGAGCCATCTGCACCCAGAGAGAGCACTGTGATGACTGAATGTGGATCACAACATAGCATTTTCACTTTTTTGTTATTCGTTTGCTTGCATTTTGTTTTCTTTCTCATTTTTTTCCTTTTTTCATCTGGTTTTTCTTGTGCATCATGATAATTGTAGAAATATATAGAGAAGAATTGCATGTTTAACACATATTGAATTATTTGCCATTTAGAGGAGGAGGTGGGAAGAAAGGAGGGAGAAAAAAAATTGGAACATAAGGTTTTACAAGGGTGAATGTTGAAAACTATCTATGCACATGTTTTGAAAACAAAAAACTTTTTAAAAATTGACCACTTACTAGGTTGTAAAAATTCTCAAAGCAGAAAGATCAAATACATCATTTGCAGACCATAATACTTTAAAAATTATATTCAATAAGAAAATCTTAAAGCAAATATTTAAAAATTACTAGACAACACATAACTTAATCATAAAGGAAGGGTATCAGTGAACAAATTAAGGAAACAATTAATAATTTCAGTAAAGTTAATAGCAACAGTGAGAAAACATACCAAAATTTCAGAAATGCAGTCAAAGTAGTACATGTGGGAAATTTTTTTATCTAAATGCTTTCATCAGTAAAGGAGAAAAAAAGAAAATCAATTAACTGAACATTCAACTTTAAAAAAAAAAAAACACTAAAAAAACCAACAAATCTAAAACCCCCAAACACCAAAATAGAAATTCCAAATATTAAAGAAGAGATTAACAATAAAATAGTGTTAATAAATAATACTAGGAGCTTTTTAAAAACAAAATTGATGTCAATAACTAAGTTGATTTTTTTAAAAGAAGAAAACCAAGTTACTCATATCAAAAATCAAAAAGCTTAATTCACAATCAAAAAAGAAGAAATAAAAGAAATTACCAGGTGCTATTTTGCCAAATTACATGGCAATAAAATTGACTATCTAAATTAAATGGATGAAATTTACAAATAAATAAAATGCCAAGATTACCAGATGTAGAAATGGGAAATTTAAATAACTTTATCTTAGAAAAAGAACTTTACCTGCCATCTAGGGGAGGGGAGGGGACTGGAGGGAAAATTTGTAACGGAAAGCTTTGTAAGGATCAGTGTTGAGGAACTACCCATACATATGTTATGCAAATAAAAAGCTTTAATAAAAAATAAAGAACTTTAATGTTATGAATTAACTCCCAAAGGAAAAATACATTAGGACCAAATAGTTTTATAAGCAAATTCAATCAAACATTTAAAGACTAATTAATTCAAATACTATATCAAGCCAGTTCCAATGATCTTGTGATGAAGAAAGCCATCTACACCCAAAGAGAGGATTGTAGGAACTGAATGTAGATCACAACATAACATTCTCACTCTTTTTCTTGTTGTTCACTTGCATTTTGTTTTCTTACTCACTTACTTTCATTTTCTGATCTGATTTCTCTTGTGCAGCAAGAAAATTGTATTAAAATGTATATACATATTGGATTTAACACATATTTTAACATGTTTAACATATATTGCATTGCTTGCCATATAGGGGAGGGGCAGGGGGAAAGAGGAGAAAATCTGAAACACAAGGCTATGCAAGGGTCAGTGTTGTCAAAATATCCATGCATGTTTTGAAAATAAAAAGCTTCATTTAAAAAAAGAAAGAAAAATAAAATACTATAAAAAATTTTTAAAAAATAATACTACATCAACCATATGAGAAAATAGGAAAAATAAAGGGGGGCGGAGGAGGTTCCTATCAAATTCTCTCAATGAGACAAATAAGGCCTTGATACCTAAATTAAGGAGAAAATTTTCTCTTCACCCTAAAAACCAGAAGACTATAGACCAATATTCTTGAGTACTGGTGTATGTAACTAATTAATTTGTGTTAATTTTTAGATAAAATGTTAGCAAAAAAATTTCAGTAGCATAATACAAGGATTATATACACAATGACCAAGCTGATTTTACACCAGGAAGGCAGAGTTGTTTTAACAATAGGAAAATTATAAAGATAATCAACTATATTAATAGCAAGAACAAAAAACAAGTAGCATATAATTATATTAATAGATGCAGAAGGAGTTTTGACAAGGTTCAGCATCCATTCTTGTTTTTTAAAACTATAAAAGCATAAGAATAAAGGAATTTTTTGTTAATATAATAAGTAGTATCTATCTGAAACAAAGAGTCAACATTAACTGTCATGGGGATAAACTAGAGGCCTTTCCAATTAGATCACAAATAAAGCAAGGATATCCATTATATCATCATTATTCAATATACTGCTAATAATAATAATAACTGTAACAAGAAGACAAGAAAAAAAATAAATGAATAAACATAGGTAATGAAGAAATAAAATTGCCACATTTTGTGAATTATTTGATTTTTACTTACAGAAGCTTAGAACATCAACGAAGGCCAATTAAAATATTTAACAACTCCTGTAAATTTGCAGGACATAAAATAAACTCAGATAAATCATCAGAATATCTATATATTACCTATAAAATCTCACAAGATAAAATATAAAGAGAAATTCCATTTAAAATTACTCCAGAAGGCATAAAATATTTAGCAGTCTACCTGCCAATACAAACACGCAGGAACCATTTGAACAAAATTATAAAACATTCTTCAATAGATAAAGGCAAATCTAAATAATGGGACACACTCAAAAAGTTATCAAACTGTGCATACCCTTTGACCCAGCAGGGTTGCTACTGGGCCTATTTCCCAAAGAGATCTTAAAGGAAGGAAAGGGGCCCACATGAGCAAAAATGTTTGTGGCAGCCCTTTTTGTAGTGACTAGAAACTGGAAACTGAATGGATGCCCATCAATTGGAGAATGGCTGAATAAATTATGGCATATGAATATTATGGAATATTATTGTTCTGTGAGAAATGACCAGCAGTATGATTTCAGAGAGGCCTGGAGAAACTTACATGAACTGATGCTGAGTGAAATGAGCAGAACCAGGAGATCATTGTTCAAGGCAACAATAAGACTATATGATGATCAATTCTGATGGACATGGCTCTCTTCAACAATGAGATGTTTCAAACCAGTTCTAATTGTTCAGTGATGAAGAAAGCCATATACACCCAGAGAGAGGGATATGAACGTGCACCACAGCATAACATTTTCATGCTCTCTATTGATGTTTGCTTGCATTATGTTTCCCTTTTCAGATTTTTTTTCTTGTAGATCCGACTTTTCTTGCACAGCAAGATAATTATAAAAATATGTATACACATATTTGATTTGTCATGTATTTTAACATAATTAACATGTAGTAGACTTCATGCCATCTAGGGGAAGGTTGAGAAGGAGGGGAAAAATTTGTAACAGAAAGCTTTGCAAGGGTCAATGTTGAAAACTTACCCATACATATGTTTTACAAATAAAAAGCTTTAATAAAATGTAAAATTTTATAAATAAAAAATATAATAATAATGGGACACATACTAATTATTTGTGGAAAGTCTGAGCCAATAAAATAAAAATGACAATACTACCTAAGTCAATTTGCTTATTCAGTGTCATACCAATTAAAATACCAAGTCTTTGCTTTATAAAAATGAAAAAATAACAAAATTTGTCTGGATAAAAAAAATTAATAATACCAAAGGAATAAATGAAAAAAGAAGGAACAAAGAAGGACTAGCACTACCAGATTCAAATTATACTGCAAAGCTGTGATCATCAGAACAATTTGATACTAAGTAAAAAATAGAGAGATTTATCATATTGGGTATACTATATACAGAAGCAAATGAGAATAGTTGCTTAGCATTTGATAAACTCAAAGATCCAAGCTATCAGGAAAATATTTCACTACTAAACAAAAACTAATGGAAAAACTAGAAAGCAGTCTAACAGAAACTAGGCATAGACCAATATCTCATATCATACAACCAAGATAAGTTCATAACTTGGACCAAAAGTTGAGATAAATTAAAGAAGCAAGGAAGAACTTACCTGTTAGATATTTGAAAAGATCAAGACCAAACAAGAAATATAAAGGTGAATAAGAGGCAAAACTGACTACTTTAATTAAACAAAACTTAAAAGTGTTTGCATAACAAAGCTAGTTTAGCTAGGATTATAAGAAAAGTAGGTAAATAGGAGGGAATACATTTTTAGCAATTTTTTCTGATGAAGATGTCATTTGTAAAATAGGGAACTGATTCAAAATTCATAAGTCATTCAACAATTGATACATGGGACAATGATGATAATAACTAATATTTGTATAGTGCCAGGCATTATTCTTGATATTTTACAATTATCTCATTTTATTCTCAAAGTAACCTGAGAGTAATATGAGTATCCCCATTTTACAGATGAAGGAATTGAGGTAAACAGAAATTAAGTGATTTACCCCTAAGAAAACAGTTAGTAAATATCTGAGGCCAGATTTAACCTCAGATATTCCTGACTACAGGCTCAGTTCTCTATCCAATATATTTCTGCTATACTGTGCTAACTATCCCTCAGAAATTTGTCTTTAAAAGTAATAAGCTCCCTGTTATTATAGATGTGAAAGAACAGGGTAGGTAGCCACTTGTCAGGGGTATTACAAAATTCAATGCTGTCTTGGTCAGGAGGTTGAATTAAATGATCAGCTATATGACCTGAGACACCTTTGAACTCTCAGAACCAATGGTTTAAACCAAAGACATGCAGTAATACTTAGGGATAAACAAATCTTCCAAATGAGACCCCATATTGATTGTGAGGGATACATAGGATTATGCAGAATTCAATGGAGCAGAGAGTCAAGAAGAAGTCTTGGGTAATGATAGGAAGTAAATGAACCAAAAGGCTATTAGAGAAATAGAGGTCCAGATCATACTATCTAAACTCCTTCATTTTGTACAATCTCATCCAAATCCAATCCTCTTCCAACCAATGGATAGAAATATAGGCTCAAATAGAGAAAAGTCAAGGTGAACATCATCTTTAATTGCCTCACCCACTCAGCCTCACCCTACATTGTCCATTCCCATCCAATCTCCACCCATTTCAGTCAGCCTCCTCCTGTCTTACCCCTTCTCATTCATTCATTCATTCATCCCTCTCCAATCTCCTCATCTATGTATTCCCAACCTTTTTCTGCCTCACTCAACTGTTGCTCCTTATCTCTTTCTCCACTCTCTACTTTTCTTCCCCTTTTTCTTTCCCTATGTCAATAAAGCATTTAACCTTGCCCTGCTTCACATGACCTCATTCCACCCTAAGAAGTCTCTCAAAATTTTATTTTTCCCAATCTTGTCACACTTCTCTTTACCCAGGATTCTGCCATCTTTCATCTTTCTTCTGTCAACTCCTTAATCCAGAACAACTTCATCCAATCTCACCCAGGCTCCATCCACCTCGCCCAAATTTCATCCAACTTCATAATTAGCATTCACCCCACTGCCCTTACCTTCTTAACCTGTATTCCTACACCTAACCCAATTTCACCTACTTTCTTCCAGCATTCTTTCAGTAATCATATCAGTACATCCTTTAGCACAGTCCCTAGCACATAGTAGGGATTATATAAATACTTATTTTTTTTCCCTTCTCACTTCTCCTGATACTGCTTCAATATCTCCCACCTCAACTTGTTTCACCCAATCTTTCCTTATTTCCCTAAAATTCATCCCACCTCTCCCTTCTGTAACAATCTTTCCTCTCCTGATACATCCTCATCCAGCCTCATCCCACCTTACCCCATTTCTTCAAGCTTTACTCATCCTTATCACACCACATCCAACTTTACCAGATATCCTATTTTATCTATCCCAGTCTCTGGTCTCCCAACCTTATCTTTACTCATTCAATTTTACGTCTCCTCCTACTATCTAATCCTATATTATCATCCTCCCTTTCCCAGGAAAACCCAGCATAGATAAAAGTATGAGAAAATGAATGGTGGCCAACTCAAGGCAGGGAGAGTTATTGTCTCCATATTTGTTTTGGTACATTGAAAACTGCCTATGACCAATTCTTAAATTCCCTTAGCTTAACCTTCAGAATACATGGGTAATTGCATATGTTTCTGAATTATTTACTGAGGAACCAGTCATGGTTAGAAAGTGTGTGTTGATTCCTTTCTCCCAGCTATACAACAGAGTGTCTCAATTCTGGGTTAGATGAATACAAAATGGATCCACTAAATTGTTCCAGATACATAGGAACCTTTGCTATACATAGGTTTGGGATTGCACAAATTCCCTGAGGTTTGGAATCTGAATTCTAAAACTATTATCCAAAAATGTACACATTTCCAACCCAGAAGTCTGCATCCAGCCCAGGTTTCCATCATTAGGTGCTATTTTTCCAGAACATCCAACATAGCAAGTCCCAAAGAAAATGTCATGGAGATGAGGCAATTTTTCTATCAGCAAGCTTTTTCAAAGCCCCCTTCAGATCTCTGCTACGCAGGCTGTAGATGAAGGGGTTCAGCATGGGGGTGACCACTGTGTACATCACAGCAGAGGCTTTATCCTTCACAGCTGTGTGGATAGAAGAAGGGCTGAGGTAGACCCCAATAGTGGTTCCATAGAAGAGCGCCACTACAGAGAGGTGGGAACTACAGGTGGAGAAGGCTTTCTTCCTGCCACCTGCAGAAGGGACCTTGAGAATAGCCATCACAATTCGGGCATAGGAGGCAAGGATGCAGAGGAAGGGGGTGACAATCACCATCCCACCTACAATGAGCACCAAGATTTTGTTTGCTGTGCTGTCAGAGCAGGACAATCGGAGGAGCGGTGTGAGGTCACAGAAGAAGTGGGGGAGCTCAGTGCTGGCACAGAAGTACAAACGAGACATCAGGAGGGTGTGTGCCAGGGAAATCAAGCTGGAGAAAACCCAGGGCCCACCTACCAGCAGTCCACAGAGACGGGGACTCATGATTGTCATGTAGTGCAGTGGATGACAGATGGCCACAAAACGGTCATAAGCCATCACGGCGATCAAGACACTGTCCATGATTCCAAAAAAGTGGAAAAAATACATCTGTGTCAGACAGCAGACATATGAAATGGACTTAGTCCTGGACTGAATGTTTGCCAGCATCTTTGGGACAGTGTTAGTGGCCAGACAGAGGTCAACAAAGGAGAGGTTGGCGAGGAAGAAGTACATAGGAGTGTGGAGGTGTGAATCAGAGGTAATGGCCAGGATGATCAAGAGGTTCCCAGTCACAGTGACAATGTACATGCACAAGAATATTGCGAAGAGTAGAGGCTGTTGCTCAGGCTTGTCTGAAAGTCCCAGGAGGAAAAATTCTTGAGCATTTGTTTTATTCCCTAGATCCATGTATCTGAGGGGAAAAGAATGGTTTATGATATCACTGCTAGAAGCCTTCAAGTAGCAGGTGGATAACTACCATCAGGGAGACTATAGCATTGGGTACTAGATATGCACAAATGGGGTATAACTTTGTGAGTGCAATCTCAGTCCCCTTTAGTAGTTTTAGCTGATATTTTAAACAGTCAACTCATATTGAGCTTGTGGTCCACTAAAACCCAAGACCTTTTCCACATGAACTATGTCTAGCCACACTCCCATATTGCTGAACTTTGCAGTGAATGCTTTAAACTCAAATGCAGAGCTTTATTTGTCCTTGTGAAATTATATTAAAACAAAGGTTAAAAACCTAGTTCTTTGAAAGAAAAATCCAATTGTTGGAAAGATGAGAGGCAGTCATGAACTATTGCAGAAATAGCAAAATGGCCTTGGAGTCTGGAAGATTTGACTTCAAATCCAGCCTCTGACATATTCTAGTTATGTGACCTAGGATGTGCCATTTAGCTTTTCCTTTAGGCAACTCTCTAAGACTATAAATTGTAGAGAAGACATCAACCTGCTTCCTCATCTGAGAGTTCCCTTTACCAATGAAATCTCAAGTCCAGCCTCTATCTTTTTCTCCAATAAACTAAAATATTGGTTCCTCGAATTGATCCTAGTTCTGTCTTATGCAACCTATAAAAGTGAGACCTCTTGCCCCCTCATCCCATCTCACGATGTTCTTCCATATATTCGTAGACAATTCTTGTGTTTCCTACCTCCCAAGATTTCTCTAATTCCTTTAGCCTGGTTATTATTACCCTTTCCATACTGGTAGAGTTTTTCCGGATGCATTGAAACTTGTCATTTTAATTCCCAAATGTAATCCAAGAATAAAACATAATATTCTAGTCCGAAACAGAGCAAAGAAACAATTGTCTAATTTGACATAAACACTAAAGAGCAAATAAGCTTTCTTGAGTGCCTTCAGACTGTTGTAGTGACCTCCCAGGTCTTTGCCACATGACTTTTTCTCAAGCCAAAGCTTTCTACCTTTGAGATATATAATTTTAATTTAATTACTGGACTTAGCATTTATTTTTGGTAAATGTAATTTTACTGGATTCGACCCATTATTCCAATCAATGAAGCACTTTTAGAATCTTGATTCTGCCATCTAATTGATTGTCTTTCATTCACAATTTTATGTTATTTACAAATGTGACAAATCTTCTATGTCTTCCTCCATTGATAAGTTACAGGAGAGAATTCTAAATGATGAAGGTACTTAGGTCTATACCACATGAGAACTGATAAAGGGAACTGGAGAAGAAATGACTCAGATAGGACATGATCTCTGACTTGAAGATTAGGCTCCATCTGGGCCCAATGCAGTATTTGCAAAGGCCCCATTCCCAAATGTCACCATTTCCACCCTGGATACTACCCCATTTTTTTAACCTGTTTGTGAGATTTGTTTCCTTCAGGCTTCAAGCTACAAACTTTCAATTACTCGTTCAGTCTGAAGATCATGGGACATCATGGGACACTGACTTGCACTCAACATCCCCTAGATATTACTGCTGCCATCTTCAAATCCTGGCCTAAACGCCCATTGAGGATAGGGACAGCTCTATGGCCCTTGTCATCTTGAAGCAGCTCCAGAAGATGAGACCTTCATCTCTTTGCCCCAAATGAATTTGGGGGTGACTGTTTGAGGGGGAAATGATGTAATAGGAAATGTGTCCTCCTGATCTTGGGGGGGGGGGGTGAACCTGGATTGGAAAAACCCTAAATCTCAATCCCTCCCCACCTTTAGGTACATCTCCAGCCTCCTACTTGATTCCCAAGGGAAACTCCCACAATAATTGTCAAGTACAATTCAATTCGATCCCTAACCCCAGGCCACAGAAGGCTACACAAAGCTCTGTATCCCAATCTTTACTAATTCCTAATCAGGAATTAGCCTACTGAGAGACTTCTCATTGTAATAAACCCATTTCTGCCAAAGAAAAAAAAAAAAAAAGATTAGGCTCCATCTGGAGTATTCTGTTATTGTACTATATTTTGGGAATGATGAGGACAAGCTGGAATAAACCCATAAGGACTACCAGCAGTAGAATGCCACTAAATGTTTAACAATTGACTCAATGGGGGGAAATGTACTCAGAAGAGTTTAAAGTTTAATTTCCATTATTAACATTCTCTCTATCACTTTTTCAAACCTCAATGACCAAGAAACAATGAATCAAGCTCTGAATTGTTTTTTGTTGTTCAGTCATTTCTCAGTCATGTCTGACTTTTAGTAACCCCAATTAGAATTGAGTTTTTTGGACAAAAATGCTTAAGTGGTTTACCATTTCCTTCTCTAGCTTATTTTACAAATGAGGAAACTAAGACAAACAATTAAGTGATTTGCCCAACGTCACACAACTGGTAAGTGTCTGAAGCTGGATTTGAACTCAGGAAGATGTCTTTCTGACTCCATGGCCAGGGCTCTTCCACCACCCACCATCCACCTAGAAATCCTTAAATTTCCAAGAAGCAAATTTTCACACTGAAAATTTAGCAATCGATTCTCACAAGCCTGCCCAAGTCCCCAGAAGGGAGACTTAAAACCATGTTGAAAGAACTAGAGAACTTTTAGGTAACTAGATAAATGACAAATAATTATAAGATTAAAAAGACAGGACCAACAACAGTAATCACAGAACACAGCTCAGGAACTCTAAGCTTCTCAAAAGCCCTTTTGGTTCTAAAATTCCATGACTCTAAGACTCTTCTTTCCAGGAAGACAGTGTTAAACATTGATTAAACATTTAAAAATGTAATAAAATGGTTCAAATATATGATCTCATGGAAGTTCAATGTCCTACATATTCCAGAATATCCTTTCATTTTCAATTTAAAATTTGATTACATATTCATGACTTCAGGCAAATACATTCTTACAAGTTTTCTTAAGATACATTCCACCAGAAACTCATCATTTACTATGTTTCACTCCAATGTCCAAACCTTCAAAAATGGTTCCCAAATATCTATTTTTTTCTAAACAGATGTTCATTTTCCAAAACTAACTTTCTCTTCCAAAGTCCTCACCTTCACCGGGAAACAGTGATGGTTCCTAAGGTAGTCAGTCTTTTGCCCAAGATTTCAGAATCGTTAGCAATGCTGTCTAGGTTTCCTCTGGTCACATCATTTATGCCCACATGAATCACCAGATTCATCTAGTTTAGCAACATAGTAGGTTCTCTATCATGGTCTGGATACATGGATTGAAAAAGATAGTAAAAATCTCCATTGTTATTCTTGGATTCACAGATGACTACTTCAATTCAGTGGTGAATCAATCACCAAACACCACCACTATTTGTTTCTTCTCACTCTTACTAGATGATCTCAATCCTGATAGTCCCTGTGAATACATAGCATCATTTCCCAGAGCACAACCAGCCGATTCATCTTCAGGTTGTCTAGCATCTCTGCCTTGGGAAGAATTATATAACTGTTTGCTAGCTCCAAGTTCAGCAATCCTCCTTTCTTTTCTTCTAAAACTTATATTCTTCCACACTTTTACCACAGAGTCTGACACATAGCAAGAACTTCATAACTTCAAGTGACTTATTGACTGACTCTAACCTGATGCCCAAATCAAGAATCCATCTATCCATTCAGATCTTTTTTCTTCTTTTCACATTCACATTCTTTTTATAAGAATACTTCATTTTCCTTATATCCTGAGGAATAGGGAAGCATTCCTCCAACCCTTTTTTAAATCTCTACTAGGAAGAAGATTAACTAGTAAATTGAGAATAGATAACAAAACTTGATCATGGCAAAAATACTAACATTACATATTCAATGAGAATCACTATAAAATTCTGCCTGCTCATTATACTTTCTGAAAATGAGATCCTCATTCCTTTTCATCCTTGCTAGTGTATCACCTAAGAGTTTTTGTAGCAAACTATGTATGGACATATTTGACTCTAGAATGGTCATTCTCTTTATCTCATTAACCTTTTGTTAACATGATGACAACTATCCCCAACTTCCTTTCCCTTCTCTAATCAATTGATAACCTTGTCTTACCCATTATTTATCTCTCTTCTTTGAGTCCATCTCCTACTTCTCCTCCCTTATAAGTCTTTCTCTTTTTTTCCTACTTCATCTTGAGCTCTTCTCCTATTCCTTCTCTTTTTTTTTCCTCGGGTCTTTTTTCTTTTCCTCCTCTTCATGTCTTTCTGCTTCTCCTCCTTCATCTCTAGGTCTTCTCTTTCATCTTTAGTCAGGAAATAAGGATTTATTAAGTGCTTACTCTGTGCCAGGTACTTTGCCAAGTATCCAGAATACAAAAAAAAAAAGCAACATAACTGTTCCTGTCCTCAAAGAACTCACATTCTAATAAGGGAAAATATGTAATCAATTAAGATCATGCAAGATAATAGGGAACAGATAAAAGTTAATTTCAGAAAGGAAGACATGAATAGTTGGAAGAAGGAGGAAAGGCTTTATTCAGAAGATGGAATCTGTGGTGAGCCTGTAAGGAAACCAGGAAAAGCAAATATGAAGGTGAAGAGTGAGATCATTCCAGGAAAAGAGAACAACTAGTGCAAAATCACAGAGACAAGAGTTGGAGTATCTTCTGTGAGGAACATCTAGTCATACAAACCATCTGCTTATTGTCTTTCAATTTTTCAGGGATCCCAAATTTCCCTTTCCCAAATTTAATTTCAGACAGACATTCAAATCTCAACAACCAGCAAATATCACTTGAAGCAACACATTTCCACTTTGGGACATCTGTAATAGTTAGAAAGTTCCTTCTTAGATTGAATTGAAATCTATTTTTCTCCAAGGCAATCCCAATAGGCTTTGAATAGAAAATGCCATCTGTATCCAGAAAAAATAATTATGGAGATTGAATGCAAATCAACACATACTATGTTTACTTCTTTTTTCTGTTTTTTTTTTCTCTCTCATGGTTTTTCCCTTTTGTTTTGATTTTTCTCTCCCAACATGATTCATAAAGCAATATGTATTTTGAAAATAAGTAAATAATAATTTTTTTAAAAAGAAATCTATTTCTCTACATGGACTAGCCATTACTTTCAGTTCTGCCACCTGAGGCCAAGCAAAACAAACCCAATCTCTTCTACCTAAAAGTTTTTTAGATGCTTGAAGGTAGCTATCATGTCTCCCCTAATATCACCTCTTCTCCAAGCTAAACTTTTCCAATTCCTTCAATGAGTCCTTAAATCAATTTAATTTAACAAGCTTGTATTGATTGCATAATATGTACTAAGCATTACAACAGATGTTGGGAAAATAATTACAGAAATTAAATAGTTTCTACCTTTGGGTACTTTACATTCTACATCTTTATGTGACAATATAAAATTTTACCTTTATCTCCATTAAATTTTATCTTATTAGATTCTCACCTATAATGCATTTGGACCAAATACTCTATAAAATCCCTTTCTATGTTATAGTAAGTCTCAATCCACCATTCTAGCTTTTAAACATATTTTTTATTTTTACTTTATTCCTATTGACTTCATTCTGTGAACTTTTGTACAACCATAATGTATAGTGACACTAGATTAGAGGCACTAGACCTGGAATCAAGAAAACATGGATTCAGATTGAGTTCTAACACTTATTAGCTATATAACTCTGGACAAGTCACTTATCTTGTCTGTGTTGTAGTTTCCAAAACAATTGGACTCAATAGCTCTCTAAGTTCCCTTCTAGCACTTTCTATCATTCTATCACTTCCTCTATGATTCTTCTTTGAGCATCTCATTTTTTGTCCTGCATATTCACTCAGGTTACAATTTTTTCTGGGCCTCTTTGTCCATTTTCTTATGTATCAGTTTAAAACCCTCTTGATCAAGATGTTGATATTAAAGCCAAAAACATTTTCCCAACTCTAGTAAGATCCTTACTGCCCATCACCCCAAAGTCCCCTCATTCTAATATTATAAATTATGGCTCATATCCTGTCTCCAATACTTACTATGTGATCCTGAACAAGTAAATCACCTCTTTGAAACTTTTTCTACATTTATAAAATGGGGGTGATATTTACACTACCAATATTATCACTAACACTATTTTCTTAGCTAGCTACTTATTCCCCATATCCTCCCTCCTCTTCCAAAATTCCAACCTTCAAATCAACAAAGTAACATACTGGAAGGGACCTCAAAATTCACCTCATCTAATTCCCTCATTTTACACTTCACAAATGAAGAAACTGAGATCCACTGGATTACAGTGGGTATCCAAAGTCATCCTAATAAAAAGCAGGGACATGATTTAAATGCAAGTCTTGTGACAAGTTCAGGGTTCTTGCCTCTGTTCCCTGACGGAGTAGCAGAGATGAAAACATCAATTCCCTCCTTTAGTACTCAAAACTTCAAATGCAGAAGACTTGAATTTTAGATTTCTGCTGCTTCTATCACTTGTTTTTATACAAATCAGCAGAAGAAGAGTAATTAGAGAGAAGTGCAAATCTTGAAAAGTTCTGGCACTTGAGGAAACAGTTTATCTAGAGCCATCAGGGAGGGATCAAAGGGAGGGAGTTTGACATAGACCTAGGTACACTTATGCCTGTGCTACTTATATGGAACATGATATCTGTTGAAACACATTTTTGGTGTACGTGGTTTCACTTTATATGCAAAAAATATGTGTTTGTTAGTCTCATTCCCACAGTTTCAGATATGGGGATCAATGTTCAAGATGGCCTCAGTAAATTCTTAGAACACAAAACAAAATACGTCAGAGCTTAGAGGCTCTTAGAATGTAAAATATGGAGGTGAAAATAAACTTAGAAAATATATTATCAGAGTTGATAGGGACATTAGGACATAGAGTATCAGAGTAGAAAGGGATCTTTCTAAGATTTTGATATATATGAAAAAATATAGATCAGAATGCTTTGCCCAAGTTCCCATCAGGAGCCAGGAATGGAGCTAGGATAAGAGTCCAATCTCTTGCCTCCCTAACAAAGGCTATCCCCATACCCTGTGCTGCTTCTGTTGCTGAGTTGCAAAGAATTAAGTGCTCCTGCAATTGATCAGGCCAACTAGGTGGAAATTTTTCCTAAGATGGTTGGGATGATGAAATAAAAAAAAAAAATTGCTGCTCTTCCTCCTAAGGGAATCAAAGAAAAAAATGCTTGTAATTACTCCTTTGGAGTAACTGTACCATAGCCAAAAGCCAATTCCAAAGGGAGAACTAGGTTTTTCCCTGGTCTGGTGTTGATCTGCTATCTCTAATGTTTCTGGAAGCTTGACAAAAGTAGAGGTCCAAGACCAACAGCTAGTTCTTCACTGTTAAAGTACCAGGAGCCAGATTTGGTTTCCATGGCATCTAAACATAACTTTAATGTTCCTCAATACACCAACTGTGAATCCACACAGACACACTGCCAAAATCCACATATGAATACCAGTGGTCAGCCTTTCCTTGAAAATGTCCCCCCATTTTCCTTGAAAATGTAACCCTCAACTTTCCATAAGAATCAAGTTCACTTGAGGAAGGTTTTTTAACATCCACCTTAAATCTACCTCTTCATAATTCCTCACCCCCACTTCATTACCCCCTAATTCTGCTCTCTTGAGCCAAACAGAAAAACTAATCAATTTTCCACATGACTACCATTCAAATATTTGCAAACAGCTTCCATATCTCCCTTCAATCTTCTTTTTTCTGGATCCTCCAATAACTCTTCAGATGGCATGAAACTTCCCTATTCTAATTGCCTTCCTCTGAACATTTTCCAGCTTATTAATGTCCTTCCTAAAAAATCTGGTGCCAGTGATATTGCTTCAGATGTGATCCTGCAGGATTATCATCTTATTCTTAGATAACATGCCCCTCTTAATGCATTTTAAAAATTGCATTTGCTGTCTGTGTTTCTGCATTATATTGGTGATTGGTATTTAGTACCAGAAGCCCCCAGAATTTTTTCTAGCTACTAATGTCTTCCCCAATTTGTATTGTGAATTTAATTTTTGAACCCACATAAGACTTTACATTCATCCTTATTAAATTTAATTCTATTCAATTCCCCCTTGTGTTATTCCTTCAGTTTCTCTTTCTATCTTGAGTTTGTGATCCAGAGGGCTAGCTCTTCTCCCAGCTTGGTACTTTCTGCAAATGGCACATGAACAAGCCTACACAGTCAGATCCAAAACAAAGAAAAAAGTGACCCCACAAATCCCATTAGATCCATATAGACATATACAAACTCACAGTCAGAGCCCATAGATACTCACAGACTCCCACAAGCAAGCACACAATCAATCAAGAAGCTTTTATAAAATGTGTTGGTACAATACCAAGTTATGGGCACACAAAGACAAAAAAGATTCAGTCTCTGTCATCAAGGAGGGCTTTGTTGTTATTGTTGAGTCATTTCAGTCATGTCCAGCTGCACATGATCCCATTTGGGGTTTTCTTGGTAAAGATATTGCAGTGGTTTGCCATTTTTTTTATTATTTGAGGTTTCAGAGATTGAAGAGTCAGTAATGACTCCAAGCTTACAAATCTGGGAAACTAAAAGGATGGTGGCTTCCACTGCAGAAATAGGGAGGTTGGGAAGGGGATGTGTTTAAGGGGAAAGTTTTGGACAGGCAGAGTTTGAGCTGCTAACCAATTAGTAATGTAGGATTAGGGCTCAGAAGAGGGACTGGGAATAGATACATGGATCTTAGAATCATATACAGCCCCATAGCCAGACTCTCAAAGAAATAGAGATCCATAATCTATACACATGAGGACACACAACCAGACTCATAGACATAGAAATAAATTCTGAAATTATGTGTCAGAGGTCACACAGCGCTGGAGTGGACAAGCGTGGACCAGAAGCTGGGTCTTAGTGCTTACTTAAGTACAGGAAACATTTGGGGCAGCTGGACTATACTGAACTCTAGGATAGGCTCTGGACTGAGCTGGCTAGAATTCCAACTGATTCCCAGCTGGAATAAGAAGTCTCAGACTAAACCTTAGACTGGCCTAAGGTTCTCTTCCATTTACACTAAATATATGTTATTTAAATTGTCTCCCCATAAGAAGGTAATTTTTAGAGGGTGAAGTCCATTTTAGTTGCTTTTTTTGTGCTCTCAGAATTTATCATAGTGCCTAGCACATAATTAAGTGGTTAATGAATGCTTGTTAACTGACTGCCTGAAGCCCTAACTAAGTTAGGCTGAATGTTGGACTAGGCTGGTCATAGGGCTGCCCAGGGACAGAGCTGAAATGGAAGAAGAGTCCAAGAAGGTTGTTGAGCTGTTCTGAGTGGAGTAGGGGATGCTCTGCAATGGACAGATCAAAATCTCCCTGGCCCATCTGAGTATGGACAGGCTGCCTAGCTAGTCTCACCTCACCTCTCTGCCTTTCTTCTCCAAGAGCACTTACCAGCCTATTCTGACTCAGCAAGATTAAGACAGCATCACAAAGGGACAGGCTTAACTTTCTCTGTCCTGGACAGGGAGGATGAAGAAGTCAGCAGCCCTGTCTCAAGAAAAGACAGAAAAAAGCAACGCCAGATATGAGAACTCAGGCAGAAAGTCTTAAGTGGTTTCCCTCCTGACCTGGGACAGGCGAGATGGAGTGGGGACAGGAAAGGGGGCACAAGGGGAATATTTACAGTTTCTGGGGTCTCTGGTGACTCAATCCCCACGGCTCCTTGTTAGCCAAATTGTCCAATTATCATTCTAATCCTCAAGTATCTCATCTCCCTATAGAGATGAGGGCTATCATAGAGAGGAATCTAGCCTATAACTTGCCCATCCCTGAGAGGCCTCTGTTAGAGTCCATTGTGTCCTTATCCTCCAAGAAAGTTATCCCATCCTGCCCAAACCTATAATTCCAAACAAAATGTTTTTTCTGGACCCCAAATCTCTTACCAGCCAAAGAATTAAGAAAATAATCCATACTGAACCCCCAAGGGTCTTTGAGAACAAGAGGTAGTGGCCACTGATTCCAACAGAACTAAAGGGGAAAACACACCAATCCTTATGAAGTCAAATGAAAAATGTTCTTCCCTTGCTATGGATCCTGTAAGAAGTGAAATCAGTATAACTGGGGCAAAGCAGTCTTCACTAAAAAGCTGTACTCATTAGAAAGTTCTTACCTTCATTTAGCCAAAATTTCCCTCTCTGTCACTACCACAGGATCTCAGAATGTGATGAAACCTCAGAAGTGATCTGGTCCAAGTTCAATGCTCCTATTTAATGGATGACTCTCCTCTACAATGTCTCCAAGAAATGGCCATTCAACTTCTCCTTGAAGATCTCCAGGGATTGGAAAAGGATCCATTATTGGACAGCCTTTAACATTCAGAAGTTATTTCTTACACGGAACTGAAAAATGAATGATAATCATTGTTTGACTCCATTTTTTTTAGTTCTGACCTTTAGGCCAAAGCTGAGAAAATCCAATCCTTTTATATGACAGACTTTCAGATACTTAAAGATGAGGGTCAGTTCCCCTGCTAAGTCTTCTCCCAGGTCTAACATCTCTGTCTTCTTCAAGAGATACATTAATCAAGTAGTTTTGAATCCCTTCACTTTTTGGGTCACCCTCCTTTGAATTCTATCCAGTTTGTCAATACCATTCCTAAACCATGATGTACAGAGCAGAAAACAATACTTCAACCATAATCTGAGGGTGGGGGACAGAGAGAGTATCACTTCTATCATTTTGTGTTCTACATTCTATTAATACACTCGATATAAGCATCTTGGAAGTAAGGATTGGGTCATTCATTGTACTTGGATCCCCAGCACTTAGATGTAACAGAATAAAAGGAAGAAGGATGTAGGGATTGACCTTTAATGGAATAGAGAACATTCAAGAAATTCTCATGAAAACATCAAAACCAAGTGAGAATTTCCAAATACAAACACAAGAATCAAGTGACACCTAGAAAAGTCAATTTATTTGGTCAGCTGGAAAAGATTATATGATGATATAATGTTAATATTTCATAATGGATGCTTGGTACATGCCTAAATCACTTAACATGGAGGAACTCGTGGAAGATAGTGGAGATCTGTTTCTGAGAGACAGGGTTACTGGCACATGAATGGTTATGCAATGTTGGCCTGCCAATGGCTAAGAGCAGCCTCTTTCCACTGATTGCCCAGCTGGAACTGCTTGTATCTATAAAATTACCTCACTAGAACAGAATTCTCTCTTTCCTTTCCATCGTATCTAGGAGTGAAGGACTCACTCATTGAGTAATACCATGCACCAAATGGAAAAGGGCCTGAGGTTCACGTTCACCTTCCCCTTCCAGGGCTGAGTGAGATCCAGAGAAACTGGGTTGGGGTTTAGGGCTTGTTTAATTTGTGAGGTTTTTTCCAATTCTAGATGCATGGAGTAGAGTCCCAGACCAGGGAACATAAGCTATGCTAACCTTAGAATCCAGGATTTCAAAATAAATATTGCAACAAGCCTACTTGAGAAACTACTTTTGCCCTAGGGTGATGACTTGGACTTGGAAACTAGTGGCACTAAAGTTATGTAGGAACTGAGCTATCTGTGACACTAAACCCCCTCCTTTACCTAGAGACTGGGGAAAATAATCCCTCCCAAGTGATGGAGGGAAATGCTGTATGGTTCTTCTACATATTTGAATAAAATGTTCTTTTGTAAAAGCTAATCTGACTATTAAGTAGTTAAAAGAATTAGTTGTTTGGAACCCTAAAACTGGGGGAATATAATTAATGAGGGCTTAAGTCAGAGACAGAGGTGAGAAATCCCCTTCAACCAAGCATATTGGAAAACCCTGAGGAAGGGGTGAAATGTAATACACTGGCCCTCAAAAAATGAGGGTGTGTAAGGGATTTATTGTTATAGTTCTAATTGGAGAGAAAAAAAATGTCCCTTTAGAACTCTGATGCCTTCAAAGAGGCATGAGAGATTTAAATAAGAAAAGAGGAACTGAGGGAAGGTTGGTTCTGTTCTGAGAGCTTAAAGAAGAGAAAAATAAGGGGAGATAAAAGGAAGAACACACTGGAATAGAAAGGAAGAAGACTGGACATTTTTCATAAATGAATTAGGTGAGAAAAGTAAACAAACATAAAGGAACAGGTGTAGAGAGTGGGCATTATTTGAATACAGGGTAAAACTCGTAAACACATATATAAACACTTTTTTGTGGAAATCCATCAAACTCAATAGAAAAACAGTGGGAGTAAAGAAACATTCCAGAGAGAAAGGATAGTCCCAGTCCCAGTAACCAAAATAAAACAAACTTCTTGATCCTAGAATCCTTTGATCCTTGAAGACATAATTAAAAGGTAGAAAAAGAGGAAAGCAAAGAAACACAATATAATGTCATGTCCAGCAATTGGGGAATAGCTGAACATATTGTGGTTATATGTATGATAAATGATTTCAAAGAATCCTGGGTAATGTGAACTAATGCAAAGTGGAATGAGCAAAACAATAGAATAATTTATAGAATGACAGTAATGCAAAGAAAAACAATTTTGAAAAATTGAAGCATTCTGATTAATGCAATTACCAACATGGTTTCAAAGGACTTATATTAAAGCTTATTGTTCATGTCCTGACACAGGTGAGAGACTCATGGTACAAAAAGAGATATACATTTTTTGACACCTCCACTGTAGGAACTCATTTTGCTTAAATATGGTTATTTGTTGCAAGGGGTTTTCTTCCTTTTCTTGATTTTTTTTAATAGAAGAGGAAGAGTTAGAAGGTTTTTTTTTTGTTTTTTTTTTAAAAAAGGACATTGAAATATTTTTAAAGACACAAAAAGAAATAAGAGAGAAGATTCTGGGAAGATGGTGGACATCAGAAAATTCCAAGATCTTCAGATTTTCCCCATAAGCAAGACAAAATTGTTCCTCAGGATGAACTAGAGTGATTTGGAGCAGAATAATGGTCCTCCTGGGGCAACAGAGGTTTGGCCCTTGTAAAGTGTAAACACCTCCAGGTTAGTTCCACTGAAATAGCTAGCAGTGAGCTCTGGAGTTAGCTGGGTTGAGGGGTAGCCATTCCCAGCCACAGGAACTTTCACCTCCCAGACAGTATGGGGAGTTGGGCATCTGAGATGGGGAAGACTGAGGGAACCTTTGCTGATAAAGAATGCCATGCCCCACTGTGTGGCTAAGGCTTAATCCTGGGAGAGAAGAAACCAACATATACCTGGTGAGTGCAGAAGCAGTGGAGCAAGAATGTTGCTAGTTGTGGGAACTTACAGAAAGGTAGAGTTCTTGGTTCAGGATTCCAAACCAGAGAGCAGATGTAGGACCTGAGGCGAGGAGCACTATTCTCTTATATCACAGGACTAGAGGTGATAACATCAACAATTTGCTACAAAATGAACAGGCAAAGGAGAAATAATCCAAGCATAAAAACTTACTGTAGGAATAGGGAAGACTGGGGTTCATCTTCAGAGGAGGATACCGAAATTTTAAATAGCCTCTCCAACCCCAAAAAGTAGCGTTAAATGGTAACCCACCAAAAAGAATTCATAGAATTTTAAAAGACTTTAAAAATCAGATGAGACAGGGGCAGCTAGGTGGCGCAGTGTTTAGAGCACCAGCCCTGAAGTCAGGAAGACCTGAGTTCAAATCTGGTCTCAGACACTTCCTAGCTGTGTGACCCTGGGCAAGTCACTTAACCCCAATTGTCTCAGCAAAAAGCAAAAAAAAAAAAAAAAAAAATCAGATGAGACAGATTGAGAATAAACTAAAATAAATAATAATCCAAGAAAAACAAGATTATATAAAAAAAGTCAACGAACTAGAAAAGATGCAGAATCTTAAAGAAGAAAAGGAGTCCTTGAAAACTAGAACTGAGCAAAGGAAGCTAACAAAGTTATGAGACTAAGAAATATTAATCAAAATATAATGAAAAAATAGAAGAGATTGTGAGATACCTTGTAAGAAAACAACAGATCTGAAGAACAGATAAAGAAGAAAAAAAAAACATAATAATTGGACCATCTGAAATGTACAACCAAAAAAATGGATATAATTATATGAGAAAGAATTAAAGAAAAATGTTCTGGTGTTAAAACAAGAGGGAAAGTAGAGATTTTTTTAAAATACCAATCACAATCTGAAAGACATTCTATAAGAAAATCCTACATTATAGGTAAATTCTGAAACCCCCAAATCAAGAAGAAAATATTATGAGCAACAAGAAAGAAAATTCAAATATGACAGAGCCACAAGTAGTAACTGCAATAAAAGACTACAAATCTTGGAACACTATATGTCAAAGAGCAAAAGGTCTAGGGTTGCAGCCAAAAATATCATACCCAACAAAGTTAAGAATAATCCTAAATGGGAAAAAAATAGACATTCAATTAATTATCAGACTTTCAGGATTTCACTGCAAAAATACCTGAATTTGATTGAAAATTTGAGATTATAAGACCCAAGAAAAATATCAGGTAAATATCAAAGATTAATTTCAAGGGACTCAATAAGGATAAACTTTATACTTTATGTGTGGAAATGTAAACCAGATTGTCATTAGTAAATGGTCATTTGAAAGAAAGATTAAGGTATGAAAGAATGAAAGAAAGCTAGGTATAAAAATGACAATTCTACCTGAATTACTATATTTATTCAGTGCCGTGCCAACCAAACTGCCAAGAAATTACTTTGTAGAGCTAGAAAAATAATTTTAAAAATTCATCTGGAAGAACAAAAAGTCAAGAATTTCAAGGGAATTAATGAAAAAAAATGCAAAGGAAGGTGACCTTGCTGTACCAGATCTAAAACTAAATTATAAAGCCTCAGTCATCAAAACCATTTGGTACTGGCTAAGAAATAGACTAGTAGATCAATTCACAAAACACAGTAGTCAATAACTATAGTAATCTACTATTTGATAAACCTAAAGACTCAGGCTTCTGGGATAAGAATTCACTATTTAACAAAAATTGCTGGGAAAACTGGAAAATAGGCAGAAACTAGGCATTGTCCAACACTCACAACCCTATAGCAAGACATAGTCAAAATAGGTTCATGATTTAGACATAAAAGGTAATATTATAAGCAAAGTAGGAGAACAAGCAATAATCTGCCTCTCAGATCTCTGGAGAAGGAAATAATTTTATGGCCAAAAAAGAACGAGAAAACATTAAGAAATGCAAAATGAATAATTTTGATTATATTAAATTTAAAAGGTTTTATACAAACAAAACCATTGCAGCCAAGATTAGAAGAAAAACAGAAATCTGGGGAGAAATTTTTATATCCAGTGTTTCTGATGAAGTCCTCATTTCTAAAATATATAGAAAATTGACTCCAATTTATAAGAATACAAGACATTCCCCAATTGATAAATGGCCAAAGGACAAGAACAATTTTCAGATGAAGAAATTAGTCATTTCTAATCATATGAAAAAATGCCCTCAATCACTATTGATTAAAGAAATGCAAATTAAGACAACTCTGAGATACCACTTCACACCTCTTAAATTGGTTATGATAGAAAAAGATAATGATAAATGTTGGAGGGAATGTGGAAAAACCTGGACACTGTTGTATTCTTGGTGGAATGTGAACTGATTTAGCCATTCTAAAGAGCAATGCCCAACAGTCTATAAAACTGTGCATACCCTTTGATCCATCAGTGTCTCTACTGGGTCTATATCACAAAGAGATCAAAAAAAGGAAAAAGGACCCACATGCACAAAAATATTTGTAGCAGCCCTTTTTGTAGTGATAAAGAACTGGAAATTAAGTAAATGTCTATAAGATGGGGAATAGATGAACAAATTATGGTATGTGAATGTAATGGAATATTGTTGTTCTATAAGAAATGATGAGCAGGCTGATTTCAAAAAATCCTGAAAAGATTTACATGATCTAATGCTAAATGAAGTAAGTAAAACCAAGAGAGAACATTGTCCACACAACAAGAAGATTATGTGATGATCAACTGTGATGAACTTGGCTCTTTTCAGCAATGAGATGATTCAAGGAATTGCAATAGACTTGTGATGAAAAGAGCTATTCGCATCCAAAGAGAGATTCAAATGTATATCAAAGCATGTATTTTCACCTTTGTTGTTGTTTGTTTGTTTGTTTGCTTGTTTGTTTGTTTTTCCCCTTTTGATCTGGTTTTTCTTGGGCAGCATGATGTATATGGTATTATGTTTAGAAGAATTGCATGTTTGACCAAAAAGGAATTGCTTGCTATCTAGGGAAGGGGGAGAAAAAAGAAGGGAGAGAAAATAATTGGAACACAAGGTTTTGCAAAGGTAAATGTTGAAAACTATCTTTGCAAGTATTTGGAAAAATAAAAAGTTATTATTAAAAACTATTTATCCCCTGTATGTTTGTTCTTTATGCATTGTCTTTGGGGTGGCAATCTGTAGAAGAGTGCTTCTCATGTATATATTATAATAGCAATAGGAGGAAATTTATCTTGCCATTTTATATTATACTATGTGAAAAAATGTTTTTGTTTGAATTTTTTAAAAAAGCAAAACCATGTAGGAAAAGGTAAAAAGAGTAATTACATTATATGAATGAAGTATGAGATCAAGATCTGACACAGAGAAATCAGATGGGGGGATAGGACTGATAGTTCTGGGATCCTACTCATATGAGAAATGGGTTAAAGTTAAAACAATATACACATATTTAGAAGACTATAAAAGTCTTCTAGATTCATTAAGGAATAAGAGAGGGGAGATAAGAGAGATAAACAGGGAAACTACATTTTTTTGGGGGGGGAAGTACCATAGACAATGAATTAAGATAAATACTGAACATACACACCAAATGGCATAGCATCCAAATTCTTAAAGGAAAAGTTAAATGAGTTATAGGAGGAAATAATAAAGCCATATTAGATAAGAGGGGCATCTCAATTTGCCTGCTCCCAAAACTAGATTAATCTGACAATAAAACAAAGAATAAAGAAATTAAAGATATTAATAGAAATTTAGAAAAGTTAGATATGATAGACATCTGGACAATATTAAATAGAAATATGAAGGAGTATTCCTATTCTTAGCTGTGCACGGCACTTACACAAAGATTGACCATATATTAGGACATTAAAAACCTCACAAATGAATGCAGAAAAATTAAATGCATATTTTTCTGGTCATAATGTAATGAAACTTAAATTCAATAAAGAACCTTACACAGATTAAAAATTAATTGGAAACTAACTTAATCCTAAAGAATGAGAACTTCAAAGAACAAATCATAAAGTGAGCACAAAGAAAAGAATTTATTCAATAATAACATTGTGAAAACAAATACCTTCAAAAGATTTGAGAAATTTAACTAATATAATGGTCAATCATAAATTCCAGGATTTCATCATGAAACATACTTCCTGACAGAAGGGTGATGGACTTAGACTACCAAATGGGACATACCACTACTAGGTCTGTATCCCAAAGAGATCATAAAAGAAGGAAAAGTACCCACATATACAAAAAAGTTTGCAGCAGTTCCTTTTATAATGACAAGGAACTGGAAATTAAGTGGATGCTCATTAACTGGAGAATGGCTGAATAAGTTATAGTATGTGGGTGTAATGCGAATATAATACTATTGTTCTGTAAGAAATGATGAGTAGCCTGGCTTCAGAAAAGCCTGAAAAGACTTATATAAATTGATGCTGAGTGAAGTGAGCAGAACCACAAGAATACTGTACACAGTAACAGCAAGATTATGTGATGATCAACTATGATAGACTTAGCTCTTCTCAGCAATGCAGTGATCCAAGACAATTCCAATTAAGTTGGGATGAAAAATGTCATCCACAATCAGAGAATAAACTATGAAGACTGAGTGTGGATCAAAACAAACTATTTTCATCTTTTTTATTTGTTTGCTTTTTTTCTTTCTTGTGATTTTTTTCCTTTTTGATTCTATTTTTCTCATACATAAAAAATATAGAAATATGCTTAAAATGATTGTGTATGTATAACCTACATCAGGTAGCTTGCTCTCTTGGAGAGGAGTAAAGCATCAAATCTTACGAAAATGAATGCTGAAAACTATCTTTGCATTTATTTGAAAAAACAAAATACTATTGAGGAAAAAAAAACAGAATAAGACATACATTTTTATACATGGTCAGTATAGAAACTTATTTACTTCACCATATATATTTTTTATACAAGTTATGCTTTTCTTTATGCTTTGGGTATCAAGGAGAAAAGAAGGAAGGTAAATTTTTGTCTGTTGAAAAATATAAATTAAAAAAATAAAGACAGGGATGGTTTAAGAGAAACCTGGGAAGACATATCATCTGATATAAAGTGAGATGATCCAAACCAGGAGAACAATTTATACAACAACAATAATATCATAAAGAAAAACAACTTTGAAAGACTTAAGAACTCTGAATCAAAGAATGACCTGTAATAAATCCAGAGGCCTGATGATCCAATAATGAAGCATGCTATTTACCTACTCACAGAAAAATATGGATACAAGATGTAGAATAGGGCATACATTTTTTAAAATGTTGGGTTTGAGAATATATTTTAATTGACTATGTATATTTGTTATAAGAAATTTGAGGGCGTTGTGGGTTTTGCCCTCCAATGGGGGAAGAGAGAGAAAATGAAGGATGATTGATTTGAATTTTATTAATCCTAGGTTCTCATCAAAAAAAAAAAAAACTAATTGTGACATTTAGTTGCTTCAATAAAATCACAGACTACAAAATAGCCGAACAAAAATCAATAGCATTTCCATAGAGCAATAACAAAAATTTTGGGACAATAATAAAAAAAGAAAGTTCCATTTAAAATAATTATAAAATCTATGAAATATCAGAAATTTAATCCACTAAGGTATACTCAAGACATATAAGATACAATTACAAAAATTTCTTTAAATAAAGAACAAATTAAATAAAGCAAAGAATTATTCGGTGTTTATAGCTGTGTCATTACAATATAAAGAAAATTATAATACCAACAAGTTAATTTTATAGATTTAGTGCTATACCCAATTGAACTACTAAAAGGCTACTTTATAGAGCTGAATAGAATAATAACAATTTAAAAATAAGAATAAAATATCCAAAAGAATAAAATCATTGGAGGAAAAAATAACCTATAATATCAAGGGAAATGATGGGCAGAGGGGCAGGAAGTAGGAATAAAAAGAGAATAGCATTTTATTGTTTTGCAAGCTAAAACAATTTAAAAATAGGGAAGTAAGCAAATGGAACAGACTACTAAAGTAAGAATCCGAAATAATTGAATAATCTCAGTATTAGATAAATCTGAAAACATAAATTACAGAGAAAAGAATTTTACATTTGGCAAGAATTACTGGGAAAAATGAAAAGCTGTTTAGATCAACATCTATAACATATATATAGCCTAGATAATAATTTTAAAATAAATTCATGACTTGAATGTTAAGAAATTAACAGAAGAAACAGAAGAAAAACATAGCATATATTTTGTTTATGGAAGTGTGTAGGAGTGCATTTTTAACCAAAAAAAGGAATAAAAGTGAAAGTGATTTTAAAAGATAAAATAAGTCATTTTGACCATTTGAAATTGTTTTACCTGCTTCAAAGTATTGTTAGGAATGTCCTGTAAAAACTTTAATGAACTATAGAAATGTGAATCAAACTACTGGAGATGGCTGTTAATCCATGGATTTATAATAAAAAAAACTTCATAAGCCTTGATCATTTTTTTAAAGAGAGGGCAGATACTGTTGAATCAGTTCCAAAAAAATCAAATCCAAAAATGGGACACAGAAGACTATTATTAAAATAAAGTATTTCAAAGTTTAGTTCAATAAATTCACATCTTTTTTATATGCTTTTGTAGCCAACTTTTATCTTTCCACCTTATTACAATTGTCTCAATTCTCAGTTTATTTTCTGATCCTTTCTATCTTCATCGTGTTGAACATCAGATACATTTAAGTCCTATGGATTAATTCTTTTCATATTTTCCAGACAGGATTTAGAAGTCTGAGACAAGGTCATTTTTGCTTAAACTGAATTAGTATATGGGATAGAAAAGAAGGGAGAGAGATACTAGGGAAAACAATAAGATTGTAAAAAACAAAAGATATCAAAAAAATTTTTCAAAAAGTAACTAAAAGTAGTACCAACAATATTCTTAATGTGAACCTTGAGATTTTTTTTTAATCCCAAAAGCACTGAGCTCTCCCTGGCAGATTATGATGGTAGAAACCATAGGCAAAGCAAAGAAGTGGCAGAAGGAAAGTGTTGTTTAAGCTTGAAATGGTGGTGAGACATAGGTGGTAAAAGAAAATTACTCCATCAATGAAGTTAGATTTTTTTAATCAAACTATGACAAAAAATTCTTATTAAAGTCTGAGCAGTTACATTAATTTTATGTGTCTGGTTATATTCAGAGGCCATTCTCAAGTCTTTCTTCAAGTAGGACAGGGACCACATTTAAATTCTAAACTTTATATATTCCCTGGCAGGGAATATAGAAGTTTAATATACACACAAAATAGGTACTTGATTAAGTTTTGTTGAATTGAATAAGAAGAAAGCAAAACTCTGTTTATATAGAAGAATATTGGATAGAGTGAATGATGATAAAAGACTCTCCCATATTTATTGTCAGGAGAGGGGAATTGTCACATAAATACATCATATAAGGATCTCGACATTTAATAAGGTTTGGAACAAGATAGGGTTTTTCACCTCATTCCACAGACTGTAGGATATATTGCCTCCACTGTCACCACCCCCAAGTAGCTCCCAATCAGAAAGCCACTCTGACTTGGTAAGCTTGGAAACTGAAATTTCTCTTTTCCAGGTTGCATTTCTTCTCTCCACTCTTCCCCCCATAACATTTCCCTCTTTTCTCATGATGTTTGTGGTTTATTGTGGAAAGAGCACTGGAGTCAGAAAAAAATGAGCTTATGTCTCAATTCTGCCTCTTCCTATGTGTATGACCTTGAGCACAAGTCCCTTTACCTCCTCATAAGCAAAATGAATGAGTTTCATGGAAGGAAGTCTGAGGTCCTCTCCAACTTTAAATCCTATACTTTCTATCTTTTCTCTTTTTAGGGTCCTTTGGAAAATAGTTCCTCCAATCTACCCCACTCCACCCTTTCAGTTTTATTTCATTTTGCAAAAAGTGCTACTACCTTCTTCATGCTCTACCTGTTAGCATCATTACTTCACCTAACCCAACTTCTACCTTGCAGGGTTCACTCTATACCATTCTCAGAAATTAAGTACCTCAACTATTCATTACAATGTTAAAGACTATCTTGTATAGTGAAGCTCCCATTATCTTCATTAAAAATCATTCATTTATTCAAAAAATCTTCATTAACCACTTACCATCTTTAGCAAAAGGTGTGTGCTATGGTGTAAGGTTATGGGAGCGGGGGGGGGGGGGTCCAAACATAATTTACATAAGGAATCTGCCATAGATTTCCATTTTTATTCATTCAGCAGTGGGACCCTACTTAGGATCTGTGAGAAAATGTTTTTGTTCTCAAATTTTCCTGTTCCCTTTTGGTGTATATCCTCATCCCACTTCCACTCAGGAAATAGGGAGCTTAAACATAAAGCTAGTGTCTAAGGTGATGACAGAGACACAAAAATACTCCTCCACAGGTATGAAAATTTTACTATGCAGAAAGGTCTCTGCTTTTCTTTTTTTTTCCCTCCTCCTCTCTGCCTCCCACTTTCTCTGGCTTTCTTCAAGTCTCAGATAAGAACTCACTTTTAGGGTACAGTGGACAGAGCATTATTAGTCCTGGAGTCAAGTTCACATTTGAGCTCACTGACTACCTGTGTGACCCTGGATGAGTCATTTAACTCCTATTATCTCCAAAAATAAAACAAAAACTCACCTTCTACAAGAAGACTTCCCCAATCTGCTTTAAAACCAGTACCTTCCTTCTGTTGATTATTTCTATTTAGCATATATATATTTCTATCTTGTTTGTACATTATTGTTTGCATGTTATCTTCCTCATTAAATTGTGAGTTGCTTGAGAGAAAAGGCAGTCTTTTGCTTTTCTTTATATCCCCCAAGCTTAGCACAGTGCCTGGAACTTAATAAATGTTTGTTGACTGAGTGTGACCTTGGAAGAATAAACTCTGAGCTGCAATTTCCTCTGTTAAATAAGGGAGCAATAATAGCTGCATTACCTACCTCACTGAGTTATTTCCAGGAAAGTACTTTGTAAATCTTAAAACACTCAACACATGCATGCATAATGTGTGTGTGTGTGTGTGTGTGTGTGTGTGTGTGTGTGTATGAGTTCTTTTAAGGGTAATCTCATCTAAATGATTCACTGCTTCCCATTTGGATTACAGATTTATTCTTCACCAGCACCTCTCTTATCATGTAAGAATTAGAAAAGAATAGGAAGAAATTAAAGAGAAGGAAGAACCTTCAGACAGGCTCAGTTAAGTTGAAATGAAGGCTCGTGCATACTCAAACTTGGTCACTTTAAGTTTGTGGAAGTTTTTTTTTTTTTAATTTATCCTTAATTTCTTAGTAAAACTTTTAAAATTCTTACTATCCCATGGCTCTCTTCAACAGTGAGATGGTTCAAACCAGTTCCAGTTGTTCAATGAAGAAGAGAGCATCTACACCCAGAGAGAGAACTGTGGGAATTGAGTATGGATCACAAAATAGCATTTCCACTCTTTCTGTTCTTGGTAACACTATATAACATTATATTTACAATGCACCTAACAATGCACCTAATAATAATAAATAATATATTCAATAGATAAGTGTTAGAATTGTTGTTTTCTTTCTCAGGTTTTTTTCTTTCCTTCTTGATCCAATTTTTCTTTGCAGCAAGATAACTATAAATATTTATACATATATTGGGTTTAACATATATTTTAACATATTTAACATGTGTTGGACTACCTGCCATCTAGGGGAGGGGGTGGAGGGTAGGAGGGTTAAAGTGGGAACAGAAGGTTTTGCAAAGGTCATTGTTGAAAAATTACCCATGCATATGTTTTGTAAATAAAAAGCTTTAATAAAAAAAAATTCTTACCATCTTAAACTGGATGAATGAAAGGAAAGTGATTTTAGTGACAGCCCAAACAGAATGAGATTGGTCAAGGTCCAGGGTTTAGGAAGAAAGTGTCAGCAATAAGGGAGAGAAAAGGAAACATCAAGAATGGTAATTTAGGGATTCAGTGGCAGACACTATTCCTTGGGACCCAGGAGGTGTTTCCTTAAAGTCCTTTAATCTACCAAGAAAAAAAGAAAGAGAGAGAGAGTAGAGAGAAATGTCTGTAACATTTTTTGAGGGGAGAGGAAGGTTATGGACTAAGGATTTCATCAGGACATGAAATTTTAATTGTGGAATCTCCTCCTGTTCGGGAAATCACCAATTTTTCTGTAATTTAGAATCTTGGAGAGTCTCCTGCAGCAGTGAGAGATTAAGCATCTTGCCTTGTCCATGGTCATGAAAACATTATGTCAAAAGAAAAACTTGACTTCACAGTGAGTCCTCTGTCCATTACACACTTTTTTTGGTAACACTATATAACATTATATTCACAGTGCATCTAACAATAATAAATAATATATTCAATAGTCAAGTGTTAGAATTGTTGTATTTCTATGCCATATTTGTGTTTGTATTATAATTCTCTGATATGCTCTGTGAGGTCAGGGAATCAGACTATCCTATCTAACTTATCTGAGAGGCAATGTTGTTTGTGTATACACACTGTACATAATATAGTGGAAAGAGCACTGGATTGGAAGCCTCTGATTCTACCTGGGTTATTTTGGGCAAATTCACCTCACCTCTGAGCCTCATTTGCTCATTTGTAAAATTGAAATAATACTTGTATTACCCACTTAAGGGTTGTTGTAAGGATAGTGCTTTGTAAATAATAAAGCATTTTATAAATGTATGTTATTTCCCATGCTAATATAATGCCTTGCTTGTAGATGGCTCTTGTTTGTTGAAATATGATTAAAGTCCAGCTAAGTAAAAAAAAAATAGAATTGTTGTATTTATAGGGTCATCTTTATCTACTGATGTTTTATAAGATTTGAAGGCTTGTATTGAAGAATATGACAAGTTTTTTAGGGTTTCTTTCACATATGGATTAACTGGTAGAGGCTAAAACTGACCAGTACTTCAAAGCCTTTCCACATTCAACACCCTACTTTTTTCCTTGTAAAAACTCTCTAGTGTTTAATTAAATCTGAGGTTTGTTTTAACCTCTTTTTTTGAATACCAAATTGAAGAAATCCTTCTCTTACTGTAGCTCTTGGTTCTGTAACCAAGATTGATTGACCTCTGATTAAAACTCCTCTCAAATTCATTATATTCACAATTTAAATCACAAAGAGTGGCCGTTCTTTGGGGTGATTGTTGAATGTCTAAAGGTCTCTCTTGGTTTCTCTTTGTTCTCTCCCAGACTTCTCCCAATAAGAAATCACATGAACTACCACCAGCAAGTTTTTCAGTTCTAGCCCCTGGGATAGTTCTTTTTCAGAAATAGCTTGCTTTGGAACATAAATATTCTTGGCATTAAGCCTTGTACCAGTCCAAAAGAAGAAAAAATATAAATGTCCCTGATTATCCATGTTGAGAGAAAGAACTGAGGTGGAAAGAGAACCAGGAGACTGAAAGTAATGTTTACATGAAGTATATGGATTTGACAGGTCTTTCTTAAAATCTGGAAAGAAAATAGAAAGTGGATTGGTGAGAGACAAAAATAATTGGTCAAGGGGCAGTTTGGTGGTCCAGTGGATAGAACACCAGCCCTGAAGTCAGAAGAACCTGAGTTCAAAACTGATCTCAGACACTTAACACTTCCTAGCTGTGTGACCCTGGGCAAACCACTTAACCCCAATTGCCTCAGCAAATACATAAATAATTGGTCAACTGGTGAAACTTATGACATAGAAGCAGAATCCAAAGGAAACACTAAATCAGTTTTTTTTTTTTTTTAATATACAACCTAACACCGGAAAATAGTATAAGATCCCAGAGTGTTATAAGCACAGAAGGGATGGCCAAATCTATGAGACAGCATGAAGTCTCCAAAAGAGTTAGTGTAGGGAAATCAGAGTTGTGGACATGGGGGAAAATCTTGAGGGATACTATGTTTCTAATAAGCTTGAATTAGTAAGAATTTTGAGTACAAATAGGGCCAATTTAAGAGAGAATATTGGGTGAAGTAGAAGAGAAGTGAGGGAGGGATAGGAAGGAAGGAAGGAAGGAAGGAAGGAAGGAAGGAAGGAAGGAAGG